>JAPFFP010005827.1:0-17658 GCA_026153255.1 Solanum medicagineum
CTACGAGAACTTACCAGATGAATGCGTGAATGTATGATGAGAAGAAGAAATATCGGAAGGGTTCTTGGTGCATAATTCACTTGATGGAAAGTTTAAGTTGGTGAAAGATGTAAAGATGAATGAAATAGTAAAAGGGAATGTTGTGGGGAGTTATAAACTGAAAGGGAATGCTTCATGAAGGGACATGAAGAGTCAAGAGACGTTGGTCTCTTAATAATCAAAAATGATTTGCCTTGTAAACTTCTACAGATTGGTCATACGAGACCCTGACTATGAGTCGTATAAAGTAGGTCCCAATCTCGTAGCAGACCCATCACTTAGGAAAATTATGACTTCATAACTGAGCACTACAAACCCCACTTACGACTCATAGGGGACCCTACGAACCATATGTTTGGCTCATAGTGTGTGTGTAAGCTTCTGGTGCTCAGTGTTTCCTTCTACGACGCATGACGACGAGTCGTAACATTCACTATGACTTGTAGGACTGCTCGTAGACGCTGCATCAAGCATAATTTTTCCATTCTTCAGCTCTTGGTTTGTACCTTCAACTTATTACTCAAAATACACCCAAAAAATTGCAACTGATACAACTAGTTCAAGGTCTCAACAATCACAACACAATATAGAATCACCAACCGACAAGTTAACTAGGATAAATGGTCTCAAAATAAATCAACACATAAAAGATGCTTGGGTTGCCTCCCAAGAAGCGCTTTGTTTGACATTGTGGCTCGGCTAGGCCATCACGGATAATCAGACTTCTCTGTTCTTCCTTTGTTCATCCTGCACAACATTTAGCTGCTCAACATGCTGCTCTATCCTATCACCAAGTCTTTGCATCGATATAGTTTGTTGTTCAACTTCTGTAATTACATGTGCGGACATCAAACTTTATCTTCCTGACAATGTCATCTTGCTCATTTACCTTGGTCAGGACTTGTTCAAGCATATGCTCAATCCAGGTCAGTTTATTAGTGATAAAATGCTGGTGGGGTACCTCATCCAATGTGCAACATTTTCTCTTTTGGATTTACTAGAGGCTCCCGTAAAGGCACTAGTAGTTGGTCTGGCTTGCCGTTGAAAGGGTTGGTAGACTTGGGCAACTAGGGATAGCTTGTCCATAATCTTAATGATCTTATTAAATGGTCATCTTACAAATTCCCTATAGTCCCCTCCAAACAATGCATCAACCTGCCCTTATTGTTCAGAGGTTAATGCTCAGTAGAAGCTAGCCGCCAATTCATTATTAGTCAGACCATGGTTCTGATTTGTTGCCAAGCACTGCTTGTACCTTTCCCAGACCACTACCAAAGGTTCTCCTGACATTCCTTTGAAATTACAAATATTGTTCTGAAGCTTGTGCTTGTTGGATTTTCTATGGAGGTTCATAAGGAAGACTCTCTATACTTCCACCCAGTTATAGCAAACATCAGGTGGGAGAATTGACCACCATTCCGCAGCTTCACTCCGAAGATTCATAGGGAAAACTTGAAGAGCCATGGCCTCCCTATGAGGATGTCTTGTCCTAAGGGCCCCCCTTAACGTTTGAGTTAAATTCTGTAGATGGATTTAGGGATCTTCAGCCTCTTACCCATAAAATAGAGCACGCCTCTGCAAAGTTTCCAACAAGTTGTTTGCAATGTAGAACTTTTGCTCAATCATAGTACCAACTAACCTGCTCCTACAGTCAACTAACAAAACCAAACAGAAAAAAATAAATATAAGAGACTCCAGAACTCAACACTAGAACTAACAAATGGTGAAATCAAATCAAAACCTAGCCGTATTCCCCAACAACGATGCCATAATTTATGACTGATCGTCACTCTCCAATAAGAAATCGATCATTATTAGCAATTAACCTAATCAAGGTTAGGATCGAATCCACAGGGAATACAGGGCTTCATTATAAGATTCACTACTATCATTTCTAGCATTTGTGACTACAATCTCTAAGTGGGGGGTTTTTGTATTTCAAAACCAAAATAAATCTACCACTAACTATAATGTGAGGAAACATTAAATTTTAGGGACAACTTGGGAATTGTGTTCCCCATGGTTCGTCAACTTGATTACCCTAGATAATATAACTACAATTGGTGATTTGTATGTAGGACGGTAACTTAAGTTCTTCCATCCCTCCTGTGAAGGTGAAGGTGGAATTTCACCATGGTGCTTGGTAGGAAACCATGGAGTGCCAACTAACCGTTACCTATTATCCCAGTCAACCTTCCCTTGGTCAGGCTCGGTTGCTTACATGAGAACACATCAATCGAATTCTGTCATCTACTTCCCTTTTCCTATTTATCACTAACTTAGTCGGGAAGTGATAGTAGGCGGGGTTTGGTGTTAGCCACCAGCAAACGACAATACTAATAAAGGGAAATAAATAATAGATGTAATACCCCAATCATAGAAATGCAAGAAACCTAAGTCATCTCAATGTCAACTACCCATGGTTCCCACAACCCCTAGTTGTGGGTGCTTAGCTACTCATGGCTAAGACAAAACACACAAGAATGCAAATAATAAACATAGTTGAGAGCTTTACAAATACCAATGAAGAAAATAGGCACCACAAATTGCAAACCCAAAAGCTTGATTGTTTAACAATGAGTACAAGGCAAGATTGCAATCCCCCAAAAAAGGGTTTTCCAAGAGAAAAGAAATAAACCACTTTCGATAGCTCAAAAAGACTTCAAAATGCATCTATTGAATGTCTACTGGTCAAACTCCCTTCTAGAAACCTAACTTAAACTATATAGTATTTACAAAACAACGTTAGAATTTATATAGCAAGGATAGTTGGCAGTTGATAAATTATGTAAGTATGACTCGTAAGACGACCTACGAGTCGTAGTCGGGGTCTCATATCAAGTTCTTGGCAGTTTGGACTAAATTAGTATGACCCATAGGTATGAGTCATTACTTGATCTACGTCTCATATATTGGTCCTGTAGCCTTGGTCTTTAGTTTTTGGTCCAACATCTTGGCTCTCTGATTCTTTACTATGAGTCAACCTCGTAGTGTGACTTACGACTGGTATGATGTCCTCATATGGGTGACCTCTATTTAGCAGATTTCTAAATTTTGGTCTCTAATTTTTGCTACGATATCAACCTACGACTCCCAGGGTGAGCTACGACTCGTAGGTGGGCTCGTAAGGTTTATGCTTCAGCAAATTCTACAACTTTTCTTCAAATTTTTGCCAACCTAACTTTTCTGCAAAATTAACACTAAAACACATCAAAACACCAAAAAGTCACTTTAAGAACTCACAAAATCTCTTGTTTCTAGCACCAAATATGTTGTATTTTGACAACACATCAGCCACCTCTAAGACTAGTATCGGGGCTGCTAACATCCTCAACAAGTCGGCCTTGAATTTGGTATAATAGCAATCATGTCAATAGGTCGGGCATCCTCGAGTCTCTTCTGGACCTGATCCTCGAAGGTATCTTCTCTGGCATCCACTGCTCTAACTTTCTGATCTATCAACCCATGTGCGAATGGCTTGGCCCTTTACTCTGAGTCTAGGACTGTCTGATGGACCCATGGTCTGATCTGGCCAACTAACCTGCTCATTTAGAGATTCATCTTTGCTACCCTTCATACCAACGCCTGAAAAGAAAAAATAGTCATAAGAGAAAAATATACAGAGTCAACTTGTGTAGTAGAAGGCATTGATGTAGGTGTGCTGGAGGATGGCATCGCTTTGGTCTCAACAGTTGGAGACTGCTTTAAGGTATATGGAGTGGCACTAGTGGTTATTGGGTTCTGCCCCAAGGTCTATGGCTCTAGAGGTAATGAATTTGGTACTGGAGGAGAAGATGTTCTCTGTAGGGCCACCGAGTTCACATCAGCCTTAATCAGGATGGGATCTATAGTGCGCAGGGCCTCTATATGTAGGCCCAAATGAAAGGAGACATGTACCCCTACCTCATTATATAATCTGTGTATCAGGATGAGAAAAGGCAATGAGTTCTGAGTACAAATTGCAGACTCGTGGATCTGCTCGGCCATGATTCAGGCCCAATCAATATTGTAGCCAGCTAAAATGCTGGCTAGTAGTATAGCTCGCTTTAAGGTGATCACATTATCCATAAAGGTAGACCTGATATGCCAACGGATAATGGACTACCAAAACTTGGCCCGGAAGAAGTGGTGGGACTTCACAATCTAATTAGCATGGTTTATGACACACATAGGCTCTAAACCCTTCTCATATATCTAGCTGGCTATCCACTTGAGCAACTCGGTCTTCATCTCCACATTCTTCTCACTCACCACTTTTCTCATATTTGTAATACTATCATCATACTCTATGGTGGAACGAGGCACTCTGTAGTTGGGTTCGAACTGGACCCTCGTAACAGTTTCCTCTAAAATATCAACAATTTAACCCCGGACTAGAACTTCGAGCAACCTCAGCCGCTCTATAGCTTTCATACCTCTAGGAAGATCTTGGAGAATTGTGGCATAGTATGAGACATAAAATCCTTGTACTAGATATAAGGCATACTTTCCCAACTTCTGTGACAGCCATCTAAGCCCGTGATTGATCTCTATCTCCAAGTCTGGAACCCTACTCAATCCGAAGTTGTTGATTCTCGACTGTTTATGAAATTGCCGAACAGACTTTCCTTGACCCTTTGGTTCCATCCCCTTGTCGTATACTTCCTTCGTGCCTAGAACACAGTATCTAGTATTCCTGGGGTCTGTGGAAGTGACAGTAGCAGTGGGGTCCGCCAGAGGTTTAGAATCAGCTCCCTCAGGTTGTTTTTGAGATGCCTTAATAGATCCTGACTCCGAAAGTGAGAGGCCATCATCTGACTCATCTTCATTAGCCTCCTCTTTAGCCTGGGAGGAACTAGTAACTTTCATCATTGTTAGTGCAGCACAGCCTCTAGTTTGAAGCACATTTTCCCCAGGGTCTATTCGAACTCTGTGGACTTTCATAGAACCCTTGACTGTTCAGTTTTGAAGGCCTCATCCACCAATCATCTTCCTAAGGCTTTGATAGCATCTTTTATACTTTTCGGAGCCATGGGACCTGAAAAACCCATGATGAGCACCACATTCATACATAGTCCAATTACAAGTAAAGAAAGAAAAACATAAAGAAACAAGAACTAAAATCTAAATAAACATAGATAAAATGCCATTGAACCAGTTGCAAATTTGCAGGTAGAAGGCATAGGTATGACTCGTAGTGTGACCAATGAGTCGTACAATAGCCTCGTAGTGCTAAGGTGCCTGAAAAATAACATTCTGATCCCAAATATGAGGCTCAAGTACAACTCATAGGTTGACTGATGAGTCATATCCTGGGCTCATAATAGGAAAAAAATACAACTTAGAACAAGGCAGGTCCAATGAGTCCCTCACTATGATTTGTAATCGGCACAACGAGTCGGAGTTTGGTCTCGCATGGTAAGTGTTAAGGAACCATATGTGACTGTTGCCTCCTACAAGGGCCACTACGACTAATACGGTGACTTACAACTTGTAGTGGGTCCTCGTAGCAAAATATAAAAGGCACCTGGGGTGCTTGTATCCTTCCCACAAGATCCAAAGCAAAACGATTTACAAAAATAAACAACATCGAAGCAACATATCACCACAAACACACAATTAAACCCAATACGAATTATGTCAGCACAAGCAACTACAACCCCTCAATTGATGATTTTCATGGTCCAATGAGAAAGTGGTCGCTGTCAGCAATTAACCTAATTAGAGGTTAGGGTCAAATCCATAGGGAATACAGGGCTTAACTACCAGAATTCACTATTAATCATCTCGAGTATCTATAACTAAAGTCTCTAAATTGGGGGGGGGGGGTTGTGATTTAAAAACAAAAGTGAAATAATTACTAAACTACTGCGTGAGGAAAAACTCAATTTTAAGGACAACTTGAGAATTTTGTTATCCATGATTCGTTGACTCGATTACCCTAGACAACATAACTATAATTGGAAATTTGCATGCAAGACGGTAACTTAAGTTCTTCCAGCTCTCTTGTGAAGGTGAAGGTCGAATTTCACCATGACTCTTGGTTGGCAACCATGGTGTTCCCACTAATCGTTACCTATTGTCCCAGTTAACCAACCATTGGTCAGGTTTGGTTGATTAGATGAGAACACATCAATCGAATCCTATCATCTACTCCCCTTTTCCTATTCATCACTACCTTGGTCGGGATTGTGATAGTAGGTAGGGTTCGATGTTGGCCACCACTAAACAACAATCATAATGAAGCAAAATAGACAATACATGCAAAACCCCAACCATAGAAATGTAACAAATCTAGGTCATCTCAAGTCAACTACCTATGGTTCCCACAACCCCAGGTTGTGGGTGCTTAGCTACTCATGGTTAAGACAAAATCAAGAAAGATGCAAATAGAAGACATAGTTGAGAATTTTAGCCAAAGAAATGAAGAGTGATACACCACAAGTTGCAAACCACAAGCTTGATAGATTGAGAATGAATACAATATATGATTTGCACTCCCCAAAATTGGGTTTTCCAAGAGAAAACTAAAATCTACACTAAAACCATAAAATATTCTAGAGAGAATATTCAAAGGCAATCCTCAATGTTCAAGTCTGGGATTCCTCCAAACAAACCCTAACTTAAAGCATTTATAGTAGTTATAAAATTAAACCCTAAAAATTACATAGAAAAGACAGCTGGCAATTAGTACACCTTGCAGGTACGAATCATAAGGTGACCTATGAGTTGTAATCGTGGTCTCATATCTGGTACTTGGCATTTTGGATTCAACTAGTATGACCCACTGGTACGAGCAAGTATGAGTCGTTGCTTGGGCTACGAATCGTATGCTTCTCTTATAGTCCAGGCCTTCAATTTTGGGTCCAAAGTCTTGGCTCTCTGTTCCTTGCTATGAGTCCACCTACGACTCGTAGGATGGCCTCGTAGGGCTAACCTCCACTTAGCAGATTTTCTGATTGTTGCTCTCTATTTTATGCTACGAGATCACCCTATGGCTCGTAGCTTGGGCTACGACTCGTAGGTGAACTCGTATGTCCAGAAAAAATCTGCAATTTTCTTCCAAAATCATGCCAACCTGCCTTTTCTGCAATAACAATACAAAAACACATAAAACCTTAAAAAGACGCATTAAGAACTCACAAAATCCCTTATTTTAGGCATCAAATATGCTGTATTTTGACAGGACATCATCAATCAAACAACAATCTCTAATTACTTTCACGATATACCCAAGATGAACTAGTCTCCCACTCATAATCATCAAAAGCAATACACTACAATGGAGATTCTAAGAAAGTTCACAACTCCAAACATAGGTACCATGAATGAGTATATTTGCACATACCATTATCCCCAAATTTTAACTCTAACATGATTTTATAAATTGATCACCCCAAGAATCATTCATTAAACTCATATTATCATCATGTCAATATTACAACCATTAACAAGAGAAATCGTACCATTTAAAATCAAGCTATGGAGTTTAAAAGACCCAAACCCTAATTCTCATGCTCATATAATCATCTCCTCATGTGAGTACTCACCATGATCAGAAAATTCACATTCATTCAACAATATTCAAAAATCATACCATGACTGTGTCAAATTTAGCTAAGAAAACTTACCAAATGAGAAAATGAAGATCGACTAGATGCAAGGAGAAAAATGGGAGGAGCCGAAACCCTAGTTTACTGTACTTGCCAGAAAGTGACAAGGATGGTCAAAATAGTGATTGGAATAGTGAAGGGAAAAGGGATTGGGGAAATTCTCGGAGATTAGGGCACAAAATGAGGGTTTAGGGGTCAAAATAACACCTTTTTATATCAAATAGGGTCAACTTTAAAAATTCTGCAGAGCGAGTCTACGAGACTCTAACTATGAGTTGTAGTGCTTCCTACGAGTCATAGGTTGTGGTCTCGTAGTAGAACTCAACACTTACAGAAATTGAAATTCATTCTTGGGCACTACGAACCCCACTTATGACTCGTAAGGGACCCTACGAATCGTAAGGTTGGCTCGTAGTGTGTGTGCCAACTTTCAATCCTTGTTGTTCCCCTCTACGAGGCATGACTATGAGTAATTGTGTGTATTACGACTAGTAGGCCTGCTCGTAAAGGCTTCTTCAATTGAAATATTTTTCAAATCTTCGGTTCTTGATTTATGTCTGCAAACCAAACCTCAAAATACTCCAATGTTCAAAATAATACGACTGGTCTAGTGTTTTAACACTCGAAATAAACATCAAACTACTACCTAACAATTTGAATATCCAAATTAAACTTAAAACAAACCAAAAACATCAAAGATACTTGGGTGGCCTCCCAAGAAGCGCCTTGTTAAATGTCGTGGCTCGACTTTGTCATCATCCATCATAAAAGGTCTTCAATGGCCCAACATTCACTCTTCAACTCATCTGGATGTTTCATTAAATGGTTGATGTCAAACACAACTTTTGCATTATTAACCCCGAATCGAAGTAGACATGGATCCATATCTACCAAGGCTCTCCCGATAGCCAGAAATGGTCTTCCCAATACAATGGGTACCTCAAAATCAACCTCACAGTCAAGGATCATGAAGTCCTCGGGAAAGATGATTTTATCAACCTTTACAAGAACATCAAAAAAAAATCCCTTTCGGCTTCTTAATAGTTCTAGTCGTCATGAGCAAGCGCATTCTTGTTGGATTAAGAGTGCCAAGGCCAAGCTTTTTGAACACAGCAAGAGGTATTAGGTTGATAAATGCTCCTAAGTCACACAATGCTCTTGTAAATTCCACATCACCAATGGTGCAAGGAGTAGTGAATGAACAAGGATTTTCTCGCTTTTGGGCAAGGCATTTGGTCACAATGGCACTACATTTTTTGGAGCTCTTGCAAAACCTCTTGGCTCAATGTGCGCTTCTTTGTCACCAAATCCTTCATGTACTTGGCATATCCGGGCATCTTTTCCATAGCTTCTAGAAGATAAATGTTGATGGATAATTGCTTTAACATTGTGAGGAAGTGTTTGAATTTGCCATCCTCTTATTTTTTCTTAAGCCTTTGATGGAAGGGGGGAGGAGGTTTTGGAATCATCTCAACTTTTTTTTGCTCTCTCACTTCTTCTCTTTTCATCCCAAACACTCTCTAAATCTTCTCCCTCAACCACAATTTTGCCATCAATACCCTTCTCACAAGCTTCATCCTCAACCACCGGCATAGCGGGATCTATGGTGCTTTTACTACTCCTAGTCATGAATGCCATGCAATGCCCATCATTATTTAGATTTTGAACTGTATTGCTTGGTAAGGTACCTTTTTGGCGTTTGGTTCAGTTGCGAAGAAACTTTCCCAAATTGTTGTTCTAATTGTTTAATAGCCACTGAGTGAGACTATATCTTTTGGTCTATGCTTGAAATGTCTAATTTTATTCCTTTCAAGGTCTCATCTTGGTGGTCAGCTCTTTTCAACAATTTTTCAAACATCTCTCAATCCTTGAAGTATTTGGCCCGGCATCACGGTTATCGGGAGGCACATAAGGACCATTTCTATAACCATCTCTTCTACCCCATTCGGCATCCAACACTCTCTCCTTTTCATAATGACCACCTTGATTGTCTTTATATGCACTTTCACAGTTGTAGTTCCGACCTTGATTCCCGAAACCTTGCCTCCAATAGTCCGAATTGGACCCGTGGGGTTTGTTCCGTAAACCCACCGCTTGGGTATTCACGAAGCAAGCATCTTTGTCAAAGAATGGTTCATCATATGTTGGAGCCTTAGGATGTTGGTGAGTCACTGCTGAACACTCGCTTGATTTTGCTTTAAAACCAAGTCCATGCTTGTGCGAAGTTGAGCAAGTTGTTGCATAATCTCCTCATTAACCTTATCTTGCTCATTATTGGTGTCTACTGCACAAGAAATCTTCATAGAACCTCTTTCTCTTTGACCCCACGCTCTATTGGTTTTCGCCACTTGCTCCATCCTTTCGGTTATAAATGGAAAAGGTTGATCAAGAACCATGCCTCCCATGATTGTATTGGCACAAGCTTAACCACTCTCGTCAAATGCCCGATAGACAATCTCAACCAAGGCATCATCAACAATCTTATGGTCAAGAACCATTCGCAAACATTTGGTGAATCTCTTTGATGTGGCACTAATAGAGTCACCAGTCAATTGCTCAAAATTATTTATTTGATCTTTGAGCTTAAGCTTCTTTGACCTTAGAAAGTATATTTCTAGAAAAAATCTCTGAAACTCTGCCCAACTTGTTATCGTACCTTGAGGAAGCTCAGACAACCACATAGTTGCATTATCAGTTAGTGACAATGGGAACACTCGCAAACCAACTGCATCTTAAGAAAGATTTTGTGTCCCCATGACACTTTTGCAAACAAAGATGACATTATAGAGATGACGATGGGGATCCTCTGAAGTTAACCCTGTTAACAATCACTGTTTTGGAGCATTTGAATTAATCTACTCAACACCGAGAATTAGCGTCTGTTAGTAATGGTGGCAACACTATAGCACCCGTAACGTCCATGGTCATTAGGGTTCAAGCAATAATGATTCTAGCCATAAACATTTTCATTGAAATCCTTAAGTTGTGGCCTATTAACCCTTGGCGGTGGATTCTCATCTCTTCTGATATCAATGTTATTTCACATTTATTTCTTCCTCAACTGCAATATCTTCATTCATACGAGCCATTCTTCTAGTGAGTCGATGGATCTCCAAATTGATCATAGCTAAGGGATTCCCTTGGCTCCTTATGTTGGGCATACAACCTAGTACACCCCGCAAATAAAATCAAATAACAAAAACAAAAATAAAAGTAAAATACAAGAGAACCTAGAAATTAAAACTTGAACTAACTAATAGTGAAATCAAGTCAAGAACCTAGTTGTATTCCCCAGCAAAGTCACCATAATTTTTTATGTTCACGCTCCAATAACAAAGCAGTCGCAGTCAATAATAAACCTACCCGGAGGTTAGAGTCCAATCCACAGGGAATATGGGGCTTGACTATAAAGATCCACTATCAATCATTTTAAGCATCGATTACTAAAGTCTCTAAGGACGTTTGTGATTCAAGAGCAAAGCTAAAAATAAATGTTACATTAATTATGGGGAAAGAAAATTAAAATTGAGGAATAACTTGAGAATTATGTTCCCCATGATTCGTTGACTCAATTACCCTAGAAAACATAACCCTAATTGGGAATTAGCATGCAGGACGGTAACTTAGGTTCTTCCATCCCTCTTGTGAAGGTGAAGGTCAAATTTCACCATGGTGCTTGGTCGACAACCATGGTGTGCCAACTAACCATTATCCATTCTCCTAGTCAACCTCCCCTTGGTTAGGTTTGGTTGATTAGACGATAACACATCAATCGAATCCTGTCATTTACTTTCCTTTTCCTATTCATCACTACCTTGG
This sequence comes from Solanum medicagineum, assembly GCA_026153255.1. NCBI lineage: Eukaryota > Viridiplantae > Streptophyta > Magnoliopsida > Solanales > Solanaceae > Solanum > Solanum medicagineum. Next base: position 11,451 of record JAPFFP010005827.1, read on the forward strand.
TCGGGATCATGATAGTAGGCGAGATTTGGTGTTAGCCACCACTAAACAACAATTAAAATGAAGGGAAATAAATAATACATGCAAAACCCCAATCAAAGAAATGCACAAAGTCTAGGTTATTTCAAGCCAACTACTCATGGTTCCCACAACCCCAAGTTGTGGCTGCTTAGCTACTTATGGCTAAGGAAAAATTAACAACAATGGATATAAAAGATATAGTTGAGAGTTTACTCAAAACAATGAAGAACAAAAACACCTTCAAGTTGGAAACCACAAGCTTTAATATATGGAAGATGAATAAAATGTGTTTTCCAAACCCTCAAAATGGTCTTCCAATTAAAAATTGAAATCTACACTAAATCCTAAAAATATTCTAGAGAGAATATTCAAAGTGAATCTACCAAGAATATTCAAGTTCAAATCTGCAAAACGTCCCTTTCTAAAACCCTATCATCAAGTATTTATACTATTTACAAATTCACCCTAAACATTAAATAGAAAAGACAGCTGGAAGTGGATACATCACACAATTACGACTCGTAGGGTGACATAAGAGTAGTAATCAGAGTCTCGTAGTTAGAACTTGGCATTTTGGACTTGACTATTACGATCCACTGCTACGAGTCGCTGCTTGGTATACGACTCATATGCTCATCTCGTAGTCTAGGCCTTCAGTTCTTAGTCCAAACTTTTAGCTTACTGTTCCTTGCTAAGATCCCACCCATACGATTCATAATAAGGCCTATGAATCATAGAGTGGCCTCGTAGGGCTGACCTCCACTTAGTAGATTCCTGATTTTGCTCACTATTTCTTGCTATGAGAGCACCTTACGACTCATAGCTTGGGCTACGACTCGTAGGATGGATCGTATGTCCTACACTTCAGCAAAACCTACAATTTTCTCCCAAAATCATGCTAACCTATCTTTTCTGCAATAACAACATAAAAACACATAAAAACCATAAAAAAGTCTCATTAAGAACTTGCAAAATCTCTTGTTTTAGGCACCAAATGTGCTGTATTTTGATAGCACATCACTACCATTTTATAAAACTTACCTTTAAGTTTAGGTGTTATCTTCTTATCATACAATACTCCATAGGCCTCCATTGTATCCATGTTTCCCTAATACGATGTGTGACATCATCATCAATATTGTCATTACTCTAGATGATAAACCATAGATATTTAAAGTTATCTCTTTTAAGAATAAATTGAATGGCAAGCCTCACTTAAGTATCTGCTTAATCACTCGCAACATTGAATTTGCACTCCAAGTACTCTGTTTTGGTCCTGCTCAATTTGAAACCTTCGGATTCCAAAATATGTCTCCAAACCTCCAATCTATCATTCAACTTATCCCGAGTTGTATATTCATGTCTTTAATTCTCAAAAAATGTATAATGTCTTTGGTGATTTCTTTAGAGACATTCATGTGCATTTCTAATTTTTAATTTATAAATTCATATCATTAGAGACTATATTAATTTAATTAACTTCACATATATTTTATTTGATGGCAATGCCACGTCCCATTTTTGTAATTTTTATTTAATGAATAAAATATAAATAGTAAAATTAATATTTTTAATTTCAAATTTTCTATTATTTCATAACTTAATTTTTTTAATAAATAAATGTTTTATAATAACATTAAGGAACAAACGTGCAACCAAAAAGTTGGAAGAATGATAGGCAAAAGTTAGATTACGCTTTTATCCCTGCATTAAATTTAAATGATATAAACTATTTAATAAATTAAATATTAAATAGTAAATCATCATATTAGTAATATTAGTATATTAAAATCTTTTGTTGTATGGGATGGAGTGTTGACCAATCAATAACTCATATGTTCAGAAAAAGAAAATGCAGGTCGCGAAGATGAGGACGTTGAAATGGTTTTGTGGACATACTAGGAGTGATAAGATTAGGAATGGGACCATTTGAGAGAAGGTAGAGGTGCCCCCTGTAGCTGACAAGATAAGGAAAGCGAGACTATGATGGTTTGGACATGTGAAGAGAAGAAACACCGATGCTCTAGTTAGGATGTGCGAGAGGTTGGCTTTAGGGGTTACTCGAAGGGGTAGAGATAGACCGAAGAAGTACTGGGGAGAGTCGATTAGACATGTTATGGCGAAATTTGATCTTCCCGACGACATGACCTTAGACAGAAAGAAGTGGAGGTCGTGAATTAGAGTAGCAGTCTCATAGGCCAGTAGGGTAGTAAGATTGATGTCTGGTCTTGGAATACAGAAGGGTAGTATGATTAGTCATGCTTTTATATCCCATGTTATCCTTATCTATCTTATATTATCATTTGTTTTTCTTTATTAGTCGTTCTTCTTTGTTTTTCTTTTTCTTTTTCCCTTTTTTTCCTTGTTTAGTTTATTCTGCTTATGGGTTTTTAAGACGAGGGTTTTTCGGAAATAACCCTTCTACGTCTATGAGGTAGTGGTAAGGTCTGCATACATTTTTACCTCCTCAGACCCCACTTGTGGGATTCCACTAGATATATTGTTCTTGTAGTATATTAAAGCCTCTTGAATGTGTATTTTTTATATTAATTCCATGCCGGAGTAAATTCATAAATTTTTGTTTCGTTCATCTTCCAATTGGAAAATGGATGGTTATCTTTTCCCTTAACATAACGAAAAATCATTTAAATATATTATTTTCTTATATTTATAAATATGATTTGTATTAATGTAAAACACATTACAGAGATTTTATTTCCACTAAATCTCTATTATGTAATATGTGTAATTCTCACTAATTATATTTGTTATGATTTTTACTCCCAGATTCCATCCATGATCTCAAATGGATTAATGTTACATTTATGACAACCTTTTATGTTCCTCAATTTTATATATAAATAGTGATATTTGACACAATATTATACATGTTTAAAACAATTGAAAAATATATATGAGAAAAATTTTATGCAGTTTTGTCTTGTCTCTTTTTATTTGTTTTGTTTATGTTTATTGTACAACTTTCTATCGTTTTGTAATTATTATTGAGAATTTATAGTGCTTTGTTGGTTTGTATACGTTAGCCTAGCATATAGTATTTTAATATCCTCATTTAAATATTGTATTTGTATATAGTTAGTTATTTTTACTTTATGCACTTTTAGTCAAGTTTTAATTAAGGATGTATTCTTTTATTAGAAAAATATATGCATTTTTTAATCATAAAAATGATGATTTTTTTAAAAGTAAATACCAATAGACTTGAAGGGGATAAAATATGTCATTTACAATATAAAATTTGTATGAAATATTTTGGGATAAATGTGCGTGCACTGCATATTCCCATTACTAGTTATATTAAACACACAAACAAAGTTGTAGCTTTGCCCCTGGCTGTGTAGTTTTTATATAAAGCTTCCGCAAATTAGCGTGCCAGAAAAGAAAGTAGAGTAATAGTAGGGATGGGGAACATTAAATTTTTGTTTTTAGTGTTTTTTGTGATAGTAAGTGTGGGCAATGGTTGTTGGGAGGAAGAGAGAAGAGCTCTCTTGGAGCTGCAATCAAACATAATGAATTCCACTGGCGAAATTCCTGTTGATTGGGACGGATATAATGCAAATGGTTTTATAGATTGTTGTTTCTGGGAAAGGGTAAAATGCAGCTTAGAAACAGGTCGAGTGATCAAGCTCAATCTCAATTCAAATTTTGAATCAGGGGATGGTTGGAGATTTAATGCATCTCTCTTTCTTCCATTCAAGTCACTACAAGTTCTTTTATTATCTTCCAGAAATATTATAGGATGGACAAAAAATGAAGGTCTGATCGATCTTGTATGATTTGTGAAAAATGAAACTATATGCTACTAACATGTATGATTTTGTTATCCAGGGTTCAGTAAACTATGGCAGCTGCCCAACCTGAAAGTAGTCGATTTGCAATTTAATCCCATCCATCCTAAAGTTTTATTGACATCTTTATGCTGGATTCCATCCCTTGAGGTTATATTACTTGGTGCAGATAATGATGTCTCTTTCAGCATACCGACGACATATAATAGCAGTATATTCTATATCCTCATACATATGCATATACACCATTTTAGGACAATATATGTTTACTTAGTAATTTTTGGATGAAGGCATGAGTAAGAAATGTCCAGAGCTAAGCAATTTAAGAGAACTCCGGTTTGAAGGTTATGGAATCAGTGACATCAGTAGCCTTTTTGCATTGGGTAAGATCCCTTTTCCACAATAGACACCAAGGAGCAACATAACAAATTACAGTTTCTTTTTTCATAAATCAAATGCAGGTCTCGGTGCAAATACTGGACTGAGGAATTTAGAGAAACTCTTTTTGAATGTTAATAGCTTCAATTCTAGCATCTTTTCATCACTGAAGATTTTTCCGTCTCTCAAGCATCTGGAACTCGCCTGGAATAAAATAAGTGGAAATATAAAAATGAATGGTTTGTTACGCCTCTTTTTCCCGCAAACCATATTTTGCATAGTTAATTTGGTGTGCTTACTATTTATTTTTGATTGACCTATCTAGATATAATTGCTTTGAGCAACTTGAAATATCTGGATCTCTGGGGCAACAACATAGAGAGCTTTGTGACAACCAAAGGTACACCAATCGTTTCGTTGCTCTAAGGTTGAATGTTTTATGTACCATGGTATGTAAAATTTTAGATTGAAAATTGTGGGAAACAAAAATAGATTTTAATAAGATAAGATGGATCTATTCATTCTTATGTAAAACGTATATGATTTATTTATGCACCATTTAACAGGTAGCAAAAGAATGAGTTCTCTGCGGAATTTAGTATTTGGATATTCTACCACCAACTCAAGCAGAGTCTTACAATCCCTAAAATCACTCTCATCTCTTAGGTCACTTTCTTATAAAGATAGTGATCTCACTGATCTGACCATGATTTATGGTAAGCTCAAAGTCCAATTTTATCTAAATTACTTCTATCGTCACTTTTTCCTTTGAAATATGAAAAGTTTGTTGTTTCTTTTTCTCCGACTCTAATTGTATATGCATTAAGAAATCTGAGCACATTGGAGTACTTAAACTTGGAAGGATCTTCTTTAAATGAGAACTTTCTCCCAAACATTGGACAAATGACTTCTCTCAAAGCGTTGCTTATGGGTTATGGTGACAATAATGGCACACTCCCTAATCAAGGTAGCGTATTTTTCTCTTTTTCCTAACGCCTGCATTTTTGTCAATAGGGTGTGTTCAGTATAGCTCAATGTCTTTGAACCTTTTTTCTAAATATATATAGGTTGGTGTGAACTCAAACACATTGAAGAGCTGGATTTTACTGGCAATAATTTTGTGGGAACACTGCCTTCATGTCTTGGAAACTTGACATCACTTCGATGGTTGAGTTTGGCTGAGAATCACTTCAATGGAAATATAGCCTCATATTCTATTTGGAGTAGACTCACATCACTTGAGTATCTCGATATTTGGGATAACCAATTGAAAGTTCCTCTGTCATTTAGGCAATTTTCCAACCATTCAAAATTGATCCACTTAGATGTTGGTGCTAATACAATAACTACAGATACCGAATTCCAAAATTGGATCCCAAATTTCCAGTTGGAGGTTTTTTCTATGCGTTATTGTATAAACATTCAAAAATTGCCTTCTTTCCTTCACTACCAATATGACTTGAGGATCCTTGTTATAGATGGAAATCAATTACCAGGAAACTTTCCCACATGGTTGTTACAAAATAACACCAGGCTTGCAGGGATTTATAGTAGACATAATGCTTTCAACGGACCATTCAAGTTGCCATCGAGTCGTCTCCTCCATCTAGATACGATTGATGTTTCTAATAACAAACTAAATGGGCACATTCCAGTAAATATGAGTTTTGTCTTCCCAAAGCTTACTCGTTTGAACATGTCACAAAATAATCTTGAAGGTCCTATACCTTCCAAGATTTGTGGCATTCATTTACAATATCTAGACCTAGCTTACAATTCCTTGTCTGGAGGAGTTCGTAGTGATCTGGCAATTGGTTCTCCACAATTGCTCTACCTTCGATTGTCAAACAACAAGCTGAAAGGACAAATATTTTTGGAGGATGTCAAACCAAGGATGTTATTCTTTTTGTACTTGAATGGAAATAACTTTGAGGGACCATTACCTGGGAACATGTTTATCAAATCCCTTTTGGTGCTAGACGCTAGCATGAATAATTTCACTG
>JAPFFP010005838.1:0-17657 GCA_026153255.1 Solanum medicagineum
CTAAAAGAGTCATTTGGCTGCTTCACAAAGTTGAGAAAAGTTGAGAGGAAATTTAGAGAGCAAATCTGATTTTTGTGCGGTCAAGTTGAAAAATGACTTTTGGGAGCTTCTTTGAGCCTTTTTTATGGTGTGATTTGGCCAAACTAATGAGGCATTCTCAGCCTTACTTCACCAAGGAGGTGATTCAGCTCCTTTACCCTTTTGCTTGGGTCTTTGTGGGGCACCAACTTGATGGACTTGGGTTGCCTATTTTCCAACTTCCACTTACTTAGTTCTAGGCCCAAATAGTCAAATGGGTTGTGATTTCTTTGGGCCCTTTTTAATATGTTTATTGGCTGAAAATATAGTCCATTTATGATGCTTAAACATGGGCTAAAGTTACACCCTTAAAACGGATTTTATTCATAATCGAGTTTGGACAAATTCGACGTCGAGCCTCATCTCCGTTTAGTTAGCGATTTAAGCTAAGCAAGTAGGTGACTCACCTGCTAGCTTATTAAGTCCACAAGCACCTCAATTCTCTCACTTCATTTAAGGCCGTAATCTCGTCAATTCAACACAAAACATGTATACACTCGACCCTCTTAAGCGTTAGATGCACATATAACCCATTAACACGAGATTCAAGCACTTTCAAAAATTAGTGCTAATTTGACCAAACCATGTTATGTTTCATTTGAATTGTACTAGTATTGCAAGGTGTGGGGTGTTACAGTTCTAAATCTTCTTTGGTTGATGAGGTGATATCAAAACAAGATCTAGACTCCTCCTTGCTTGAATTGAAGGCCTTGGTGAAAGTGGAAAAAATAGAGATTTTCTCACAAGGGGGAGATAGGGCCCTTAGATACCAAGGTAGGTTGTGTGTGCCATGTGTTGATGGTTTGAGGGAGAAAATTCATGATGAAGCCCATGATTCCTCTTTTTCTATCAACCTCGGTTCCACTAAAATGTATACATACTTGAGGGATGTGTATTGGTGGGGAGGAATGAAGAGAGACATTGCTAATTTCGTTTCTTGTTGCCATAGTTTCCAACAAGTCAAAGCTGAACATCAAAGGCCAGGTGGCCTAACTTAGGACATAGAGATTCCCGCTTGGAAGTGGGAGGTGATTAACACGGATTTTATGGCTGGATTGCCCAAGACTAAGAAAGGTTTTGATTCCATATTGGTGGTGGTTGATAGGATGACGAAATTGTAAGACCCCACCTCTTACAATACTAGTACTATACAAATGAAACATGATATAGCTTTTCAAATTAATGCCTATTTTTAAAAGTGCTTGAATCTCATGCTATAGGGCAATATGTGCGTCTAACACTTCAAAGGATCGAGTGTATACATGTTTTGAGTCAAATTGAGGAGATCATAACCTTAAATGAAGTGAGAGAAGTGAGGTGCTTGTAGGACTGAGGAAGCTAGCAGGTGAGTCACCTACGTGCTCAGCTTAAATTTGCTAGCTAAACAGAGACGAGGCCCGACGTCGAATTTGTCCAAGTCTGATTATGAATAAAGTCAGTGTTAAGGGTGTAACATTAGCCCATGTTTTAGCATCATAAATGAACTATATTTTTTTATCCTAAGAAAGATACTAAAAGAGCCCAAAGACATCACAATTTCTTTGATAATTTGGGCACAAAACTAACTAAGAGAAAGGGGGAAAAATGGGCAGCAAAGGCCCAATTGAAAGGAGCAAGAAGTTGCATTACCAACTTAATATATTTAGTCTAAGAAATCAAAAGTAAGTCATCCAAGAGGTATTTTAAAAAGGGGTGAAAACGGCCCCCTAAAGTCACGTCAACTTGGACAAAAAAAAAATTATCTACTTTCTTGGTTATTCTTTGCCCTCTTTCAAAGTGCGAAAAAAAGGCCTCACAACCTTACAAGGATTCCTAAAGAACTCTAAACCTTTAGTTTAAAGGTAAGTAAATCTACTTATGCACTTAGTATGGTTTGTTTATAAAAACCATAGAAATAAGATAACTATACATGTGCTGGAAAGTTTGGACAGCATGTATCCTAAGGATTGTGCTGCACTTTTCATGTTAATTAAGAGGCTTTTCTCTTGTTGGTTGGATGTATTATGAAGTAAGACTTATGTATTTAACAAAAGTTTGTTTGATAGTAATGTAACTAGGCTGCTTCACCACTGTTACATTCCACAAAGATGACTTATTGTAGGATATCTTAATTGAACTCATAAAAGAAACTTGTGAGCTGATAATTGGAAATTGTTGTTTCACAACCTTCACCTAATTTGAGACTATTTGTGGACTATTATATGACTGGTTTTTTTTGTGAAAACATTGGATAAAGTTTGGGTAAAGTTGAAACAGGTTTGGGATTGTTGACGTCGAAATGTAGCGAAGGGATGTAACGTTGTGCCGCCTATTTGTATGTTGTGTAGAATTGTTATATGTTGTACTTTATGGGCTGTTTTAATACTGTTATGGAACTGAAAAAGGCTGCACATGATATGTATATGAGAATGTGTAGCAGAAAATACGTTTAGAGGCGGAAAGATTGAAAGAATACACTCGGGCTTACAATTAGACGCTTGTTGCCCGTATGTTTTTCTTTATTGAGATTGGGCTGCCAAGATGTATGTATTCGCTGCTAATGCTAGTTTTATAACATACTATGTTTTAGATAAATATTTGGAGGAAGGGAAGGTTATCTCATGGTATTAGCGAGGTCATACAGCGAGGTATGTAAGGCTACTCAATTTCGTATTACTTGGCATAAAATCTAGATTCTTCCTTGGCACATAAAGGCACTTACACACTCCGATACAACTACTAACCATGTGTTCACTCCTTAACATGTTCATATGATCCCATACATAGTCTCCTTCAAATCTGCATACATGCTTGGATACCAAGATACACGAGTTCATTCTACTAAATAAAGTTCATCTGTTGTTCTACCTCCTATGCATTTCATTATTTGTGTAACCTACTCCTTTCATTATGGCGTTGCCTTTTGTGATTATGTACATGTCATATGTTGTACCTAGAGTCCTACACCTCCAATATTAGGACCACCAAAAGAATCATCTCAAAGGTAATTGAAAGATAAAGTAAAGTATATTGCTTGTTGATGGGTGGTAACCTGAGGGGTGGAAGAATCACCTAGCCAGGGCCGATCTCGATATAGATTTTCCACTAATCAGCTGGTCATTTGTATTACACGTTGTGCACAGACTATACAACAATGGTAAAGTAATAAAAACAACATAAAGTACCTGATCCCACAGTATAACTAAAGGTGGTCTCTTATCCTACACCAGTGCATAGTCTCATTTGAGTTGTTACTTCATATACCATATATCCTGCCTTACATATTCAGTACATTATCTTATACTGACATCCCTTATAGGGGTCCTGCATTTCATGCTGTAGGTACAGGTGTCAGTATATCTCCCCAGTAGGAGTACAGGATATCCAGCTGTTGTTACCAAGCTCCAGGTTACTTCAAAGTTTTGTGTGTCTAGAGCTTATATCTTTTTTGTATTGTATAGTTAGCCACGGCGAGGCCTGTACCGACTCTTATCAGATACTTTTCCTTATCTAGAGGCTTTGTAGACTTTGTAAATTAAAGTGTGGTCATGTCTCGTACTTTAAACACCGTGGCCCCAACGGCCTAGCCATATGAATCTCCTTTTTGCTTGTTAACACTGTTTACTTTCTTAAAGTCATGTTGAACATAGGAATGCCTTATAATATGTATCGAAAGCACATAGTTACAGGTTGGTTCTCTGGGGCCTTATTGGAAATGGGTGCCCCAGTTCGCCTTAATGGGATTTTGGGCGTGACAGAAATTGGCTCACTTTCTACCGGTCAAGACTACATATGGGGCTGAAGAGTATGCAAGGTTGTACATCCATGAGTTAGTGAGGTTACATGGGTTTCCTTAATCTATCATATCAGATCGGGATGCACAATTTACTTCATATTTTTGGAGATCTTTTCAAAGGGGTCTCGGTACCAAAGTTCACCTTATTACGGCCTTCCACCCTCGATTGGATAGCCAAGACTAAAGGACGATTAAAACACTTGAGGATATGCTTAGGTATTGTGTATTAGATCTAAAAGGTAGTTGGGATGACCATCTTCCATTGATTAAGTTTGCCTACAACAACAGCTATAACTCTAGCATCGGTTTGGTTCAATTTGAAGCTCTTTATAGGAGACATTGTGGGTCACCGGTGGTTGGAGAGGTGGCTGTATTGGGGCTATATCTGGTTATGGAAGCTCTTTAGAAGGTTAATATGACTAGGGAAAGGTTAAGGATAGTCCAAAGTCGTCAAAAATCCTAAGCCGATGTGAGAAGCAGAGACCTAGAATTCCAAGTGGGTGATTAGGTCTATTTGAAAGTTTCTCTAATGAAAGGGGTGGTCCGTTTTGGTAAAAAGGGGAAGTTGAGTCCAAGGTATATTGGTCCTTATAATGTGATAGAGAGGGTTGGCAAGGTAGCTTATAAGTTTGAAGTTGCCTAGTGAAATGAATTTGGTCCATCCGGTGTTCCATGTCTCTATGTTGAGAAAATGCATTGGTGACCCTACTGCTATTGTGCCTTTTGATGTTGTGTGTGATGTGGAGGATAACTTAACCTATGAGTAGATCCCTGTTTAGATCTTGGATAGGCAAGTAAAGATATTGAGCAACAAAGAAGTGGAATCCGTTAAGGTCCTTTGGAGGAACCAACAAGCCGAAAGTGCTACTTGGGAGGCTGAAGCGGACATGCAAAAGCGGTATCCTTATCTCTTCCACTCCACTCAAGCCTAAGATACTCATTGTAAGTCTTGTTTAGCCTTACAACCGTCCCAAGGTATCATTTCTAATACATCTGTGGGGCAGGCTCGGACACATTATATGTGATTTCAAGTTCTGCATTTTTAGCACCTATGTCATTCATGTGCTTTCATGTTTAAGTTGGTAAACTTATGATGATTTTAACCTTATGTTGAGGATTTGAAAATGGTGTTTTACATATTATGTTGCATTCTTGTTGGGGCTGATTTATTCATGATCATTCTTGTCTATTACATCTCTTTACATTCGGGGACAAATGTTCCCAAGGGGGAAATATGGATACAACCATAAAAAGTGCCCAAAAAAGTGCCTTGAAATGCCCAAAATTTAAATTTTCATATATCTAAAAGTCCATTGATTATTTCAAAAATTCTCTTTCATATTTGTGATCAGGGGGTCAAAATTAGGTGAAAAAGGGTCTAAGCTCGATTTAAGAGCGAACGAATAGCAATTATAAGTTTTTAATGGATGATTTCTAGTGAGCTCTTCACGATACTTTTGCGACGCACCTTGGGCGCACTTTAGTGCTAATCCTTCCCTACGTTCTCTCCACGATGCGGAGATGTGTTTTTCGCCTGGCAGTTTTTTCTTTTGCGGCCTAAAACATTCTAAGTGTTGGGCCCAAGTTTCTCAAATGTGTTTTAACCTATACTTAGTCAAATTTCACCCTTATATCATCCTTAACATTTCTCAATACTCCCCAAAACACTTAGCCATATTTTCACTCCCAAATTCACGAACAAAAATCCTCATCTGGAGTTAAGGATTCTCTTCAAGCTTCAAGTTTCCATTGTCAACCTTCACTAAGAACTTCTCCAAAGCTAAGGTATAAGGTGTTGAACCATTGGGTCTTCCATCCATAGTGTCTAAACCTTCTTTTACTTAATAATACATGATTTAAAATTGATTTTACATTTGGGTCTTGTATATTGAGAAATTTACTGCACAGTGATTTTAGTTCATGAAAATATGGTTGTTTCAGCATGTTTTGAGCTATAAATCTTGGATTTTCTTGCATGATTTTATCTCTAAATTGCATGGTCTTTTACCTCCATTACATACCTCCAAGGTTTTTGATAAAATGTCCAGTTATGGTTTCTTGAGGAAATGAATTCCCAAAGCATGAGATATGATATGAATGATAATATGGTGATTAAGATAGCTTATGTATATGATATAATTGATTTTATGATGATGAAATGAGCTTATGCATATGATGAACTGTGTATAAAGTGTTACATTAAACCATGCCCGATCCGGGGGGGGGGGGGGACAAGAGCCCGAGTAACCAAGGGAAGAGTTTGCACTTCTCCACTTAGTGATGGGGCAGCATCATCACTAGCCGAGATGGGGTTTTATACTCATCAACTGATATGGGGGTTCGTACTCATCCATCTAGGTGATGGGGCGGCATTATCACTAACCAAGATGAGGGTTCGTACTTATCCAGCTAGGTGATGGGGTGACATTATCACCAACCAAGATGAGGGTTCGTACTCATCCACCTAAGTGATGGGGAGACATCATATCTAACCCTAAGGGGTTCATACCTTGGAAATCTAGCTTGTCTTCTCTACACATATGATATCCTATATGAGCATGGATTACTTAAGCACGTTTTACTTATGCATTAGTCATACATGTCATCTTGCTATATTATGCCTATTGCCTATTGTTATGCATATTGATTATGAAGATTATCTCTTGTTGCATTGCATCCCACATGTTTAGTACATTCAAACGTAGTAACACATACTCTTGCCTACATGATATCACCATGTAGGAACCGGTTCCCAAGTCGATCATCCTCCTCCTCCACATAGCTAGACGGTACTATTCCAAGCTTGTTGGTGAGACCTCCATTTCAGGGACTTTGGTTCATGTTTCCTCTTATCTATGTATTGAGTCACTATTTAATGTTCTATTTGATTATGAGGGTGAGCCCGGTTACTTTGTGTTGACCCCCGCTCTACCTTTATATGTAGAGGTGTTTGTTGGACAAGTTATGTATTTATGATATGAACTATAATTCCTTGTCTTTTGATGTTGATTTGTTCTAAAGCTTTTCCTTAGCCCCAATGCCCCATCCTATTCTACATGTCTTTTATATGCTTCCGCGACCAAGGAGGTATAATGACAAGGTACGAGGCTTGTTTGGGGTTCCTTCGGGTTCCCCATTCGCCATGTCACGTCTAGGCCTTAGGCTTGGGTCGTGACAATATATGAATGATTCCATAGCAAAATTATGCACCTATGTCATCATCCACCAGATTACACACACAATAAATTCGTCACACATGGTTGGTGATTCAATAATTGCCAAACATGCTATTTAAATCATAATATCAAGAAAACAACACCCAATTCGTGACTTAGACACTAATTCAAACATTGGCAATCGTAATTCAATTATAAACATGTCAATTTCACACATGGGTTTGTGTCTAAAATACCATTCCCAACATAATTTCCAGTTTAATCATACAAACATAGGCAAATTAAAGGTATTTGATTAACCAAAAACTTACCAAGTTATATGACTAGATTATAGAGGATGAAGGAGGTGAAGAAACGGCAAAACCCTAGGTTAAAAAAAAAACTTTGCTAGTAAGAGAGGAATTGATCCCTTGTGGTGGTCAGAATTTCTTGATGGTGGGGTATGGCTAGGTAATTCTGTAAATTAGGGTTGAAATGTGGTCAAAATAATTTGACTTCATTATTTATACCATGACTGGGTCAACAAAAATCTAATGGGCCTAGACTGTATGAAACCCCAATTATGGGCCGTAAAGTGTATTACAGCTCATGAACTGTGGTTTCGTAGAAATTGAAACCCTAGTTTTCAGAACTGGGTTTCACGGACCAGTCTATGAGTCATAGAATGATGTATGACTTGTAGAGTTGGTTGCAAACACCTCAATACTTGGTAAAATTTCAGAAAACTTACTTGGGGTCCATAAGCTCTATTCATGACACGTAGTTTGATTTACTGATCATAAAGTTAGCTCATTGATTGGAGTGCAAAACCTTTTGCTTATTGGAAATCTCTACGAGATGGTGTACAGGTCATAAAGTATTTTATGACTCGTAGAAAAGTCATAGAGACACTTCCTGATGCTCTTCTTAGCAAAAAATGGCTGACGTAGCCATGTACCAGCATATTCTTCATAGAACACACTGTTATCCTATATGCAACCAGCCTGATGTCCAAAATTACAACCAAAATACATGAAAATTAACTACCTATGAGTCCAAAACTTGAAAGTAAAGCTACAACTACACTATTACATCAGACCTTGGGTTGCCTCCCAAGTAGCACCTGCGGCACGACTTAGAAAAATTGGTTACTCGGACTTCACTAATTGCCTAGACTTCATTCTTCAAATCATCTGGTCACTTCATGGACTGACAGATATTTAAGACAACCTCTTCGTCATTCAATCTCAACCTGAGTTTGTAGACTTTCATTTCCACTAGTGCTCGCCCATTGGTCAGGAATGGTCTTCCCAAGATGATTAGGATGTCAAAGTCGACATTGCAATCTAGGATCACAAAGTTTGCAGGGAATATGAACTTTTCAACCTTGACAATGCTGAAGCTCTTAGGAGAGCTCCTGACTTACAGTGCGCTTCTTTGTAACCAGGTCCTTCATGTACTTTATATACATTGGCTTCAATGGGAGGGATATTAATGGACAGTTATTTTAGCATGGAGATAAAGTGCTTCAACTTGTCTTCTTTCTCCCTCTTTTTTATTCTTTGAAGGAAGGGAGGAGGAGGCCTAGGAATGGGCTTCCCTTTCTATAGCATATAAGAAGCTTCACTCATCCTATCCTTGCTGTGATCATCTCCTTTGTTTACATCCTTGGTAGCAACTATCTCCTCTTAATCATCATCCTTATCAACTAGCATAGGAGGATCGATGGTGCTTTTTCCACGACGAGTAGTAATCCCTATACACCGCCCTTCATTCTTAGGGTTCTGAACAGTGTTGCTTGGCAGTGTACCCCTCTGATGTTGATTAAATTGAGTCAACACTTGACCAAACCGTTGATAAATCTACTTGATTAGCAAAAAAATAACTATCCTCCTCATAATAAGGCTCATCATACATGAGTGTACATGGAGGTTGATGAACCACTGCATTGACTCGCTCCTAGTTTTGCTTCATCATCACCTCCATACCTCTGCAAATCTGGGCAAGCTCTTGCATAATTTTCTTTATTTCTCTTTGCATGCTCTGAACTGACACTGACAGCGCACAAATATTTGGTAGACGCTCTGTCTCTCTTCCCCCAAGCACGATTAGTCTTGACTAGTTTCTCTATTCTTTTCACGAAGCTTGTGAATTGCTGATCTAAGAACATGTCCCCATGATAGTGTCAGCACAAGCTTAACTGTTCTCATCAAAGGCATGGTAGAATATCTCCACAAAGGCATCATCAACTATCTTGTGGTCTAGGGCACTCCACGAGCATTTGGTGAACCATTCCCAAGTAATACAATTGAGTCACTAGGAAATTTTTCAAAGTTGTTGATCTAGTCTTTTAACTTGAGCTTCTTCGATCTAGGGAAGTACCTCTCAAAAAGGCCTTTTGCATTTTAGCCCAACTGATGATCGAACTCTACAGGATCTCAAATAGCCATAGTGTTGCATTTCCTGTAATAGATAATGGGAAGACATGAAGTACCATGACATCTATAGACAGATTATGTGTGCCCATTACACTCTTGCAATCAAATGAAACATTGTGCAGATGGCTTTGAGGATCCTCTAATGGTAAGTGATGTACTGTGAAAATACAACACTTTTGATGCATAAAACTTAGAATTCTATGTGTTCTCAATGCAATGTTAGTTGATTTTATGTTTTTGTGTTTATATTTGTAGTATTACAGGTTGACCTTGAGTTTGGGAAGAATTGTAGAAGTTGCTGATTTTTGCTGTTATATGAGACCCTTTATGGGCCATAGATCATTCTATGGGATGTAGGGTGATTTTGTGAATAGTTCTATTGTGGGTCTATTTTTAAAATTTATGCTATGAACATGAAGACAAGCCGTAGAAGGTTTTACCAGTCGTAGAAGATGGTTCGTGCCCTGAGGATCAGAGACTTGGACTTTCAGGAGTTTCATTTGATGAAACCCCCTTTATGGGTCATAAATTACATTACGTGTCATAGAGGGATATCATAGAGTTGAAGCCCAAATTTCTAGTAGTTGATTACAAGACTTCGATTACGGCAGTGGAATGCAATACGACCCTTAAATAGCTTTTGTATGGCATGCCGACTAATTCTCCTATTTAGTTTAGGACTGATATTTTACTTATTATAAATAGATCTTTTTTATGTTACTTTTTAAAAGTTTTCCGCTTAGTACTCAAAGAACCCAGTAATTAGAGAGAGAAAATTATAAGATCATATTGGAAAGTCTTTGAGAACACTTGTGTTTGAATTTTATCTTGAAGCTTGTGATTCTTACTGAAGTTGGATTTGTTTGTTCATTATTCTGTTGTGTAAGTGTTCAATTGTGTTTTTTTCAATTCATAATTCTTGCATATACACATAGCATAAGTAGCTAAATCCACACCTAGGGTTATGGGAACCATAAAGAACTAACGAAGTAAAATCGGATAATGCATGATTCTTGAAAGGTGTATATGCATGTATTAATTAACTCTTTTCGTTTTGCATGTCTTCTAGTGGTAGCCAACATTAGAATCGACCTAGAGTTATTGATTGGACCAAGGTAGTAATGAATAGGAAAAGAAATTAATTAATAGGATTTGATTGATGTGTTCTTGTCTAATCAACCAAACTGGGCCAAGGGGAGGTTGTACTCGGATTAATAGGTAGGGGTTACTAATGCACATTATGGAAAAGGGAGAAGTTGCATAGTGAAATTCACCTCGCACCTTTGACCAAAGGGCTTGCTAAGCATAACTTACCATCCTGTATGTTATATACTAGAAAAGAATTAGGTTATCTGGTGATACTGAGTTGGGGTATCATGGGGAACACAATACCTAGTTTCTCTCCGTATTGACTTCTCTCTTTTGATTGTTAGTTTAGTTGTATTTTTCATTGATTATTGCCAAACTCCCTTTTTGGGGATTTCAGTTCGTAAATCATTTGAATTGCAATCAGTGAATTCTATTAAGTCGACGTATTCCCTATGGGTACGACCATAAGAATTGTTAGGTTCTATTTTTTGACAGTGACCTCTTTATTCTCTGAAAATGTGGTGTAACTTGAGCGACATCAAGATTTTGGCGTCATTGACGGGGAATATGGAAAGACTTAGTGACTTCATAAGTAATTCGGGTGTTAATCCTTAGTTCCCTTATTTTACTTTTGTTTGATATTTTTTCATTTTTTTCAGGGTGTAAGTGTAGTGTATGCCCAACACTCAAAGTAAATGCAATCCCTTAACACCGTTTGACCCAGAGATCCACAGAATGTTGAGAAGAATGGTCTAAGACAAAACCCGTATGTGACCAACGCAGCTCTGAACAGGAATAATAATGAGGATGATGAGAATGAGAACCCACCTCATCTGGAAAAAATAATAGATTTGGTAGGGCAAGAGTGTAGCATAATGTAATGTCAAGGAGGGCCTTTAGTCACTATTTTCCCATAATATCATGCCAAAGCCCCCTAAGCCCATGTTAAAAGCCTAGAATTTCCTAAAGTCATCTTAGTACAGTTAGTTGAAGGTCTTAACCATGAGAATAGGGGAAAGCCTATGGTATTATACATTATGCATGAATATCTTTTGTGAGAGTGAGTGATCTTGCATCATCCCAAGGTTAAACAAGAAAACATCATTTAGTGCAAGACAAGAGACTTCGTTCTTTGAGAGCACTTGCATTGCGTTGTTAGCACTAGACTTGTTCAGTGATTATGGATTGTTGATAATACCTTGCTTGTCATAGTTGTGTTGTCACATGCACCAATCTGATCACATTTTGAAATTTTGTTGTAGTTGTCTGATTTTGAGCTTCATGTGATGTATGTCACCGGGTTAAGGTCTATATGTTGTTGTATTATCTAGTTAGATTGAGTCAATAACTTGAGGACAAGCAACAATTTTAAGTTAAGAGTGTTGATGTGCTTCCAAAATACAACACTATTGATGCTCAAAACTTGAAATTTTGTGTGTTCTTAATGCGATGTTAGTTGGTTTTATGTGTTTTTGTGTTTATGTTTGCAGGATTACAGGTTGACCTTGATTTTGGGAAAATTGCATGAGTTGCTGATTTTTACTGTTATACGAGACCCTTTACGGGCCATAGGGTGGTTTCGTGAACAATTCCAGTAAAGGGCTATTTTCTGAAGTTTATTTCTGAGAACATCCAGACAAGCCATAGAAGGTTTTATAAGTCGTAGAAGATGGTTTGTGCCCTGAGGATCAGAGACTTGAACTTTCGGGAGATTCATAAGATGAAACCCCCTTTACAAGTCGTAAATCACTTACGATCATAAACTTGAAGTCCAAATTTCAGCAGCTGAGTACGAGAACCCGTTTATGGGTCATGGATTGCAATACGAGCCGTAAACAACTTTCGTATGGCGTGCTGACTAGTTCTCCTATTTAGTTTAGCACTTGTATTTTACTTATTATAAATAGGTTTTTTTAAGGCTATTTCATAAAACATTTTCACCTAGTACTCAGAGAACTCAGTCATCAGAGACAGAAAATTGTGAGATTATATTGGACAGTCTTTGGGAACACTTGTGTTTGAATTTTATCTTGAAATTTATGATTCTTGTTAAAGGTGGATTTGCTTGTTCTTATTTCTACTGTGTAAGTGTTCAATTATGTTTCCTCAATTCATAATTCTTGCATCTACACATAGCATGAGTAGCTAAATCTGCAACTAGGGTTGTGGGAACCATAAAGAACTAACGAAGTAAAATTGGATAATTCATGATTCTTTGAAGGTGTATATACATGTATTAATTAACTCTCTTCGTTTTGCAGGTTTTCTAGTGATGGCCAACATTAGAATCCGCCTAGTGTCACTAACTGGACCAAGGTAGTAATAAAAAGGAAAAGAGATTAAATAATAGTATTCAATTGATGTGTTCTCGTCTACTCAACAAAACTGGGCCAAGGGGAGGTCGTACTAGGACTAATAGGTAAGGATTAGTAATGCACACTATGGAGATGGGCCAAGTTGCATAGTGAAATTCATCTCTCACCTTTCACGAAAGGGCTTGATAAACATAACTTACCATCTTACATGTTATATACTAGAAAAGAATTAGGTTATTCGGTGATACTGAGTTGTGGAATCATAGGGAACACAATACCCTAGTTTCTCTCCATATTGACTTCCCTCTTGTGATAGTTCGTTTAGTTGCATTTCTCATTGGTTATTGCAAAACCCCCCTTGGGGAAGTATGCTGGTTAACCATTTGAATTGCAATCAGTAAATTCTCTTGAGTCTACGTGTTTACTGTGTGTTCGACCCTAACCTTTGTTAGGTTCTATTTCTTGACAATTACCGTTTTATCCTCTGAAAAGGAGGTGTAACTTAGGGGACATCAGTAAGCCAGTAAAAAGCCCACGGTTCTGCAGTATCTGATGCAACCCACTCAAGACTACGAACTTTGTGTCAGCCAGTAGTGGTGGCAACACAATAGCTCCATTCACTTCCATAGCAATAGGATTCGACCTGTATTGATTCCATTGATAAGCATTGGCATTAAAATTCTATGGTTGTGGAGCAATGTCCTCAAGAGGAAGTAGGTTCTCATGATCAACATTCTCATTCTAGTTCCTGTTTAGAGCTGCATTAGCCGCATTGTTGGCGTTATCTTTGGCCATTGTTCTGAATGTTCTATGGTTCTCTGGGTCAAACAGAGTTAAGGGTCTACCTCGATTTCATGTGTTGGGCATACACTACATTTATAGCCTGCAAAGAAAACAAAAACAACAAAAAAACGTAAAATGTGGGAAATAATGATTAACAACAAAATCAATATGAATTAACTAAGTCTTGCTGTATTCCCCAGCAATGACACCTAAATCTTGATGTTGCCTAAGTTACACCTCTTTTTTTAGGATAAAGAGGTCGTTGTCAAGAAATATAACCGAGTAAAGGTTAGGATCAAACCCAAAGGAAAACGTAGACTCAAGAGAATTCAATAACGACAATTTGAGTAGTTAACTGACTTACTTCCCCAAGGTGGTGGTGGAAGGGGGTTTGCACTAATCAGTGGAAAAATACACCTGACTAACACAGGAGTAAAATCTATATGGAGAGAAAATAGGGTATCGCGTTCCCCCTAATTCCTTAACTTAGTATCACCAGATAACCTAATTACTTTCTAGGGTGTAGCATGCAGGACGGTAAGTTAAGTACACCAAACCCTTTGATCCAGGGGAAAGGTGAATTTCACTATGTGACTTGGCCCATCACCGTAGTGTGCATTACTAACCCTTAACTATTAGTCTGGGTACAACCTCCCCTTGGCCTAGTTCAGTTGATTAGACTAGACACATCAATCGAATCCTGTTAATTAATCTCTTTTCCTGTTCATTACTACCTTGGTCAAGTCAGTAACACTAGGCGGGTGCTAATGTTGGCCACCACTATAAAACATGTAAAATGAAAGAGGGTAAATTAATACATGCATTAACACTTCCAAAAATTATGAATTATCGTATTTTACTTTGTTAGTTCTTCATGGTTTCCACAACCTTATTTGTGGAATTAGCTACTCATGATTTGTGTAAATGCAAGACTAATGAATTGTAATAACATAATAGAGCACTTAAAAAAAATTGAATTAAGAGCAAGCCAATCCAACTTCAAAGAGAATCACAAGATTAAAGATAAAATCAAAGTACAAGTGTTCTCAAAACTCTCTAATGTTATCTCACTATTCTCCCTTTCTAATTCTAAAGTTCTTTATGTACTATGCATTAACTTCTGATAAATAACCTAAAAATCCTATTGATATTATTTAAAATAGAAGTCCTGATCATTATAGGATAACTGGGTAGGCATGCGTAACGAAAGGGTTTATGGGTCGTATTTGCATTCCATGGCCTGTAATTGGGGTCTCGTGCAGTACTGCTGGAAAACTGGACTTCAAGTCTAAGATACCCCTCTACAACCTATAAAGTGGTTTATGACATGTAAGGGTGTTTCGTGTGAAGAATTTTCAGAAAGTACTCATCTCTGATCCTCAGGGCACAAACCATGTTCTATGACTCGTAAATCATTCCATGACCCATCTGCATGTTTGTAGAATCAACTCATAAAATTAGCACCTCACTAGAATTATCCACAAAATCCACTTCACGACCTGTAGAGAGTGATCTACGGCCTGTAAAGGTCTCGTACTGCATCAAAATCAGCAGCTTATGTACTTTCTTCCCAAAATCAAGGCCAACTCTGGAATCCTGCAAATATAACATAAAAACGCATAAAGCCAACTAACATTGCATTGAGAACAGACAAAATTCCAAGTTTTAAGCACCAAAATTATTGTATTTTTATAGCACATCACTCTTGCAATTTCGATTGCTATCAAAGCCGTTCCTTACTCTATTTTTTTGTCTATCAACAAGTGAGAAAAAATCATGGCAAATCAACATCAAACAGTTGGACCCTTGTTTCAAGATGGAACTTCTTAAACAAGACTTCCCTACTTCAAATGAAAGCACTTCTCTAATTGGAAAATAAGAATGGATACATTCATACAGTCCTATGATGTGAAGTTTTGGAAAGTTATCAAACTAGGTGACATCCAATTTTTCTGGCTAAACTAACAATTGAGGGTCAATCCAGCACTGAAGGCAGCAATCACTAGTCATACCTAGTCTGCAGAACTATAGAAACGAGCAAATGGAAGTTATTCAAATAAATTCTAGGGAAAAGAATGTTCTCTATAATGCTATCAATATAGAGGAATATGAAAAATCTCTAGTTGTGAAACTGCCAAGAAAATCTGGGACAAACTAGAAGTCGCCTATGAAGGAACCGACAAAGTCAAGGAAACAATTTTCAGGTTGTTTGTTTATGAATATGAACTATTTCAAATTAAGGAAGGTGAATTAGTTGAAAGTATTTTTGCTTGTCTTAGCAAAATCATTGGTGAACTTAAAGCTGCAGGCAAAGAATATCCTCCCATTAAGCATATCAGAAGGATCCTAAGAAGTGTACCGCCTACATGGCATGCTAAAGTGGTGGATCGTGAAAGCATGGATCCTAAAAGCCTCACTTATGATAAAGTCAAAGGTGATCTGATTGCTTCTAAGAAAACACACCTCAATAAGAAGAGAAAAGAGGATGACAAGAAAAAATCTATTGCATTCAGATCCACTGATGAAAATCAAGATGATGAAGAGATGTAAATGAAGATGAAATTATACTTATTACAAAACCAGTGATGGAACCTTCAGGCGCAACAGAAACCAAAGAAGAGGTAAGCAAAACTATCCTAGAAATAAGCAAATTACTAACTACAACAGAAATGATGGCAGGTACTATGAATATGGTAAATTTGGACACATTGCAAGTGAACGTCTTGAGGCCAGAAGAAAACAACCTTAAGGACAATTCAAAAATATAGTATTTAGCAGTTGGAGTGATGAAGACATATTTGAATATGATCCAGAAGACTCTGCAAATGCCTGCTTTATTGCAATAGGTTAATCTATCCAGGTAAACAATGATTTTTGCAAAAATTTTCTTGAGTTAAGAGCTCTTTTGATCAAGCCATTATAGACTTTAAAAAATCTTTTGATAATATAAGATCTATTCTAGATGAGAAAAATGCTTTAGAAATCAAACTTGAAATTTGTGCTGTTAATAGAGATCTCCTGAATGAAGAAAATTTTGATCTAACAAATCATTTGAAAAATGTTCAAAAATAGTTTAGCACTAACAGGTCTCTCAAGTCAACTAATTCTCAAAGAGAATTTTTTATTCTTCCTAGTTCTAACCAGTCTAGTAAAATCTCTTGTCATTACTTTGAAAAATTCCAGTCATACCTATTCTAGATGTCAGTTTCATCAATCAAAGCCATCTAACATGGTCGGGAAAGTTTAAGGTACTACTAACTAGAAAGGACCCAAAAATATTTGGGCACCAATAAATCAAAATTGATTTTGTTTTTCTAGAACACAGCACTAGATTTTAAGGGAAGTGGTATCTTGACAGTGTGTTCAAATCATATGACAAGCAACAAATCACTGTTCAAATTGACTTTAGATTACAAGGGTGGAAAGTTTTTCTTTGGAGACAGCTTTGTTGGAACTGTAATTGATATTGGTACTATCTCATTCAATGAGTCATGTGACATCACAAATCATTACCTAGTGAAAGGGTTAAAGTTAAACTTGCTAAGTGTTAGTCAACTATGTGACTCTAATCTAGAATTAAGATTCAAAAAGAATGGATGCATTATTGAAAAAACCACTACAAAAGAAATTCTTCTTCGAAGCAGAGATAAAAATATGTATATCCTTGATTCCGTCAAAGGACCAACTAAACACATATGTCTAGCCTCTATATCAGATGATCCATATATCTTGCACAAGAAAGTGGGACATGCTAGCATGAGTCTCATTAAGAAAACCTGCTCGACTTGACCTAATTATTGTCCTACCAATGATATACTACACCAAGGATCACATCTGTGACACAGGTCAACTAGGTAAGCAAATTAGAAACTCCTTTTTGTCTAAAGATATTGTTTCTACCACAAAACCACTGCAGATCCTTCACATTGACCTTTTTGTCCCACCAGAACTACTATCATTAGAGGAAAAAGGTATGCTTTTATTATTGTTGATGATTATTCTCGTTTTCCTTTGGTAATGTTTA
>JAPFFP010005849.1:0-17657 GCA_026153255.1 Solanum medicagineum
ATAGTTATAGGTTGGTTCTCCCGAGCCTTATCGGCAACGGGTGCCGGTCCGCCCTACGGGACTTTGGGGCGTGACAGAAGTAACTTATTTTATCATATTCTCTAAAATCCTTCATCTTTTGAAAAAATTACAAAAATTGCTACTCTCTTATATTCTTGGATGCATCACTTCATGTGATGCATCGTGACATTAAATAATGTATCTGAATGCAATATACCAAAACATTAAGAAATGTATCTGAAATCAAGAAGTGATGTGTCAGAACATTTTAGAATCTATCCAACTTTCACTAAATTTAAGAAATTTTTATAAATTAAAAAAATCTAGTAGGAAGAGAATGCAATTAACTCCACATACTATGAACTAGTACTAATAATAATAGTAATAACGAGAAATATTATTTGTTTTGTTGAAAATTTGTGTGCTATGAAGTATAATTTATAAATTGTTCAAATTACACTATTGAAGACCAAACTTTTAAAAAGTAGAGTTTAAAAAAGCTTAAAAAGTCTTTTAAAAAATTTATTATAACATTATAGTTTATAGGAAAAAAAGGCAAATAATATTTTTTAACTTTGTGATTTAAAGTAGATATATCTTTGTTAAAAAAAATAGTAGGTATATACTTGTGGCATCTAACAAGTGATGTATATGTACCATTATTGTTAAAATATCTATATTTACAAAATTAATAAAATCATAATATTAATATTTTAATTCCAAAAATGTAGCAGGATTTTAAAAAATTGTCTCACCCTTTATTACCTCTTTAGACCCGCCTCAAATGAAAAAAAAAATTAATTCCTTTTTTGATCAATCATAAAATAGCTTTGGATTGAATAAAAATGAAAACATAATTCTTTTAAGTGAGTCAGGTTTGCGTGGGTAAAAAAAATAGATCAAATATTTTTTGAAGTTACATGACTTTGTGAAATTTAAAAACTTCTTTTAGATGCTTTCTATTCCATTTATTAATAAAAATGATAAATATATATTTATTAGTCGATAACGAGAATTTAGAATGAGTCAATAAATATACAAATAAAACACTATACTTTAGAATGAGTCAGTACCATAATATATATATATATATTTTTTTTTGGTGTTTCCTTTGTGACACGTGTCTCAAGTGGCAACATATCCACAAATTTGATATGTGATCCACCTAGATTGTAGTTTCCTTATTTCAAGCAGTGGATGCAAAGGGTCCCAAGAAACACTATTTAAGGAACTCGTTGTTAACATAAACAAATCGTGAACAATTACCAAAAAGATATGTTATAGGGAACATATTGAGTTTGGTCTAAGAAGATCAATCAAACGCCTTACGAACATTACCAAGACATAGACCAAACTCTTAACTTCCCACCAAAAAAACCAAAAAAACAAGAAAAAAGAAAAAACTATGGAAATATCGAAAACAAGGATGAATGGGCTTCTTGTCCTGTTATTCTTCACATTTTTCACTGTAGGGGCAGCAGTGGCACCCAACAACAGCACAAGAAGGCACTTATCCAAAAAATACAAAGGGCCATGTATGGCCACTAATCTTATCGACAAATGCTGGAGATGCAACCCTACTTGGGCTGAAGACCGTGAAAAATATGTTGAATGTGCTATGGGCTTCGGCAGCAACGCTACTGGTGGTAAAGGTGGACGCATTTATGTTGTCACAAAAAACTCTGACAAAGACGTCGAGGATCCCGAACCTGGTAGGTATCATTAATCAAGATAGCATGCAAATATATATATGTATGAAGTCACTAATGATTTGGTATTATAGGTACCCTTAGGCACGCGGTGATCCAGAAAGAGCCGTTGTGGATTGTCTTCCAAAGACACATGCGCATAAAACTAAACAGGGAGTTACTCATGCAAGGCGATAAAACCATCGATGGCCGTGGATTCAATGTCCATATCGCAGGTGGAGCTGGAATTAAGATGCAAGGTGTGAGCAACGTTATCATCTCTAACCTTCACATTCACGACATTAAAGTCACAAAAGGTGGCATGCTCAGAGACTCAGTCGACCACATTGGCACAAGGGGTGGGGATGAAGGCGATGGCATCAGTATCTTCGCCTCACACGATATCTGGATCGATCACGTCTCCATGTGGAAAGCCGCAGATGGTCTCATTGATGCTGTTGCAGGATCAACGGGCATCACCATCTCCAACTGTCATTTCACCGATCACGATAAGGTAATGTTGTTCGGTGCCAACGATAACCACGTGCAAGATAAGAACATGCAAATTACCTTGGCATATAACCATTTCGGTAAGCGGTTAGATCAAAGGATGCCCAGGTGCAGATTCGGATTTTTCCATCTCGTCAACAACGACTACACCCATTGGATGAGGTAACCATCAATCGATTCAATTTAATTCATTGATAGAATTGTCATATCTATTGTCTTTCCAAATAGGTACGCTATTGGTGGAAGCTGTGGAGCAACAATTATTAGTCAGGGTAACCGTTTCATCGCACAAGAGGATGATAAAATTAAAGAGGTTACACACAGAGAAAAGACACCAGAATCAGAGTGGAGGACTTGGACTTGGTTGTCCATTGATGACGATATGCAAAATGGTGCATTTTTTACAACATCTGGTGACAAAAATGCACTAAGCAAATTTCACAACCTAAATTTGATCCCACCAGAGCCATCATTCAGAGTTGGAATTCTTACAAAATTTGCTGGATCACTTTCTTGCAAGCAAGGAAAACCATGCTAAATCACACTGATACCACAAATATGTGTTCCATTTTTATTCATTTTTGTTTCAAAAATAAACTCTAGCTTACCCCAATTTTAACCTAAAAACCAAAAATTAAAGAAAGAGATACGTCCCATCCAGAGATCAACTCTCTTTTCTTTTTTAGCCTTTTTTTGGGGGAGGGAAGAGTTTGAGGTGGTTAAGAGTATTATCTGCAAATATTTTTTACTTGTTACGTAGAATCAAGTTTATAATAAAGTTCGTTTTTTTTATCTTGTAATTCATATCTATACTATCTTCTCTTCGTCCATCAATCGCTGGCTTCCATCTCTTATTTATTTTAATTTTCAAGTACATACTGTTGAGTGCGGTTCTAATATGTACGATAGTACAAGTATTAAGCTAAAAGTATGTATGCTTTTATCGATCTTCAGGACAATATTTAAAGGAAGTATTTTGTATAAGCAATTAATCTGTTCAAATTCAAGCTTAAACGAATTGAGTTATCACGTTTTTGTTGACTTGATCCAACAGATTGAGCCCAAAACAACTCATCTGAATGTATGGTGTAATCAAACAGGTCAAAGTGCAAGCCCAATTCAAACATACAAATCGAATTTGAAGAATTAAAAATATATTAGTGTCACATTTATTTTTCCACAGAAACCAACATCAAAAATGAAAAACGATTGTCATGTTGGATGTTTTGGGGAGAACAGGGGTATACGTCTCGATTCAATCAATTTTAACTCGAATAGATTTTAGATATATTAAAGTATGACATGTCTATTAATTCGATCCATTTCAGTCTGCTCAAAATTAATTTAATCATCATACATATTTGACTTTTCTAACCTTTTTTTTAAAAAAAAAATAATCTAGTGGACCATATATAAATCGAGTAATAAATTCTTCTCAAAAACTCACAGTTTAATCTAGATTATTTTCCTACCTATGTCTATGGGCGTAGACTTTTTACACATGTATAATATGATTTCGTAACATTGTAAGTAGGTGTTCTTTCACATACTCACTGTGACTTCATTTCCAATTATCCTTTTTCCCTTTGTCATGCGCGAAAAATAGTTAATAAAAATATGATTCATCTAACCTATTATAATTTGGATGGTTTAGTGACTCAGTCTTGTTTTTATTATATGTGGCCGTTATGTTAGAGTAGTTATTGCGGCTAGCAAATATTAAAAGAATATACAAAATTATGGTATATATATGTTTAGTTAGGTATATATAAAATATGTCTATTACATGTATATATACGTTAATGAACAAAAATTAAAAATCATAGGATAGGAGACTAACGGAAGCAGCTGGACCATATGTGCAAGTGAACCCCAAAACCTCAAATCCACTAATGTCTATTAAATAAGAGTCCTACCTAGGATCCAATGTCCAAGGTATCTAGGATTTCTCCCAAAAGTAAGTAGGAGTGCTCTTCTTTTCAGGCCTTCTTCCTTAAAATCTATAAACCTTACCTCACTAGTCTTTTATTTTCTCTCTAGATTTAGTTTGAGTTTCTGTCTGAGTAGTTGCATTCGCTCTAGCACCACTAGAATTGATGCTCCTAATATTCCAATATAGAGACTTAAACATGATCACCATTGAGCGAACTAGAGTCATTCGAGGCCTTACCAAACCTTTAAGATTGTTGATTGTCTAGTCTACCTCTTATTAAATTTCTGCCCCTTCTAATATTGCCTCTTCCTCTTGGAGTTAAGTGGCCAGTTGAAATGGTATCATCAAAAGCATCATTTACTGGAACATCCATTAAAGCTTGAGAGCTGAAAGTGTCTATTTAAAGCATCTACATGACCATCATTGTTGCTATTATTAACGTATTCTCCACTATAACCTGAACTTTCTTCTTGATCAGCATAATCTTCATCACATGAGCTGTTATACTCATCCTTTGAATTATTCCAGGTTTGAGATACAATTCAGTTTTAATGCTTCAATTATTTTCCAGCGTAGTCCCACTTATCAATTTGAGATACTTGTCTTGAGCAGCTTTTTATTTTGAATTTTGTACGCACACATTTTGGAGCAATTTGCTTGGTTTTTATGGTTTCCTTCTCCTATAACGATGGAATTACATTTATTTGTTCTGAACTGTGATTTGGATATTGAACCTGTATTCTGTTGACAATAGAGTCGAGCATTTCATTGTTATTCCTAATTTTGTTGATCACAACTTCCATTTGTGTGTTATAAATATTCTTATCAAAACGATTGCCATATGCAGTGGTTTGATTTTTATTGCCGCTTCTCCTTCTTTTGTTTCTAGCCTCAATCTTTCGCTTCAAATGGATATCCTCTAGGACCGAAAAATTTGAGAAGACTTATCCTTGTCTTTTCCTTGCTCTTCTTTGGGAGCATTCATGTTGGTATTCTCCTTGGGTTCATTGATGCTAATGTCTCTACTAGAATTAGAGGTATTACTGATTTTCACTTTTGGATTTCTAGGTTGATTATCATTGTTCTCTTATTGATGATAATTACCATTTCTCTTCTCATTTGAATTCCTTCTCGTAGTGACTGTCTGAAAATCATCTTCGTCTCTCAAATTCTTCTCTTGTCTGATTTCTCTTTCTTTCTTATTTTGTTCTTCCTTTTGCGCTTTAACTCTGTCGTCCCTTGCTTTGTTCTTGCATTGAGATTCGAGGTGTCCTTGGATCTTGCAATAAAGACAATAACTTGGCACCTTCTCATACTCGATGTCCAACCACTTACCATGTTCAGACCCATCCAGGTCTATGAAATCTTAGTCAGATTTTGCCGGATCGTAACTTCGGAAGATCTATTTCAACCTTACCCTAGCAATGTTATCACGAGACTTAGAAAATGTGGCTTGATCAGGAGCAATGGCCACTCCTACATCTCTTACCAATTTAGAAATGATATGTCATTTAAACAAATGTCATGGTAATTGATGGATTAGAATCCATACAAGGACCACAGATGTTTCTTCATCCGATTAGAAATCCACGGTCCACTTGAGTATTTTCATAGGGGAATCACTGAAGTCCACAAATTCTTTAAAGAGAACATGATTTTAGTCCACCTTATTAGTGAAATCTAAGTAGGCATGTCGATAATCGAAGAAAGTAATCTTTCGGACCCAATCAACTAGAATTGCCTAATAAAGACTTTCCTAATCACATTCATTATAGGTTTACCCTTATAGAACTTTTCAATAAGAGTAAATTTGCATACTTGTACTAGATTAGTAAAATAATCCTCGACAAAAAAGTAATCCGCAGGTTTAACTAAGTGAGTTCCACGCCTAATAGGAACTTCATGTGATTTGTCATTGAGTTTGGATAATTTGGCTTGAACTGCTGCTGCAAATATTGGTTTAGAAATTGACTGTTCATTTTCTCTACTATCTGATAGATTATTATATTTCTCATCCTTAATCATCGTCTTCGTTTGCGTGCCATTACTTTCTTGATTTTTTAGAAGCATTATTTTTGTTGTCGATATTTTGAGACAGCTGTTGGTGTTGTTGACCAACAATTATTTTAGTTTTGTTGTCTGATTTCCTTATTGACCTATCAAAATTAAAGGATACTTTGTGTTTGTTTTGAGGGAGTTGTGTTTTGGGAGTTGTTTGTGTTAGTGCTAATCTATTTTGCATGATGACTATTTTCAAGAAAATACACAAAAGGAAACAACAGTCTTGATGAAAAGCAAAAAGGAAAAATACAACTTGAAGATCAACCTTAAATCTAATGAAGTCAATCACGGAGATCTGGAAGATGAAAAAGGAAAATATATTGGAAAAGGATCAATCAAAGATTATTTTCTGTCAAGATAAATCTGCTATTACTAATTAACAGGAAATATATCAATCAACAAGATTTTTACACAATCAGGAAGATCACAACAAATTTGATAAATCACTGAAAGAATATTAATATCAATCAGAAGATCAGCACAAAAAAAAGAAACATAGACAATCACCACTGAAGATTCGAAGAAGCTAAAGGAAGAAAGAAGATTTGATCGAGCTGCGCCTACCTAAAAGCCTAGCCTTATTCTTGGAGAGAGGATCCATCAAAGCCTCAATCCAAGGATCAATTCCCTTGGGATGCTATCTCTTCTATAAAAGGAGGCATCCAAGATATTTCAGCACTTATACAAGCCTGCTGCAATTCAAGCTTTTTTCAATACTCTTCATCTTTAGAAAATCATTATAGTTTTTAGCTTTTATTTTACTGTGAAAGAAAAAGAGAGAGAAAAGAAGAAACATTGAAAAAAGAGGTGTGTATCAATAGAAAAAAGAAAAACACAAAAAAAGAGAAAAAAAATATTATGAGTTTTAGTTTCAACTTTTGTAACCATAAAACCCATTAAAGACTTGAAGAGATATCTCTTGCAACCCAAGGGGACTAAACCTAGGATTCATATTGAATTCGAACCCGTATAAAATATTTGGTGTTGACTTTTCTTTTTCTGCTTACTTATATATTTGTCTTTATTTAGTCGACTATTAATCATATTAGTTGACTCTCTGATTACAGACTTAAGTTAAGAAAAAGGGAAGAAAGTTCAATTTACCCCCCCCTCTTGCACATTCAATTGGTATCAGAGCTTAGTCTCACTAATTTTTCTGTCTAACCACAGGTGAAAAAAGATCATGGCAAATCAAAATCAAACAATTGGAGCACTGTTTCAAAAGGGAACTTCTCAAACTAGACCTCTTTATTTCAATGAAAACCATTTCTGACACTGAAAAATCAGAATGGACACCTTTATCAAATCTTATGATGTCAAGGTTTGGAGGTTTATCAAGCTTGGTGACATTCCCATCCCTGCTACTAAACCTGCAAGTGGAACTCCATCAACTACTGAAGGAAGTCAGACCACTGTCATTCCTATCTTGGAAAATTACATTGATGAATAGATGAAAATTATTCAGATAAACTCAAAGGCCAAAAATGTTCTGTACAATGCAATTAGTGGTGAAGAATATGAGAAAATCTCCAGTTGCGAAACCGCTAAAGAAATGGGGGATAAATTGGAAGTGACCTATGAAGGAACTGACAAAGTAAAAGAAACTATTGTTAGTCTCGTCGTCTATGAATATGAACTCTTCCAAATAAATGAAGAATCTGTTGAGAGCATGTTTGCACGACTGAACAAGATCATTGGAGAACTCAAAGATGTTGGAAAAGAATATGCTTCCATAGAGCACATAAAGAGAGTTCTAAGAAGTCTACTTTCTCAATAGCATGTAAAAGTTGTTGTACTTGAAAGCATGGATCTAAAGAACCTAACATATAATGAGGTTCGAGGAGATCTTATTACTTTTAAAAGGACTCATCTAAACAAAAAAGGCAAGAAAGATGAGAAGAAGAAATATGTTGCTTTTAAAGCAACTGATGAAAATGATTTCAATGAGGATGAAATTGCTCTAATTACAAGATCTATGATGGATACATTTCAACGCAATAGAAATTAAAGAAGAGGTAAGCGAAATAACTTTAGAAATAAATAAATTACTAAATATAATCGAAATGATGACAGATACTATGATTGCGACAAATTGGATACATTATAAGTGAATATCCAGAAACTACGAAAAGACATCCTCAAAGTTATTAGAGAAATAAAGCCCTTAGCAGCTAGAGTGATGAAGATACTTCTAAATATGATCAAGATGACTCTTGAAATATGTGCTTCATGGCCATTGGAGAATCCAGTCAAGTAAAATCTGATTTCTGTAAAAATTGCAATGATTTAAGAACCTGGATCAGGCCATCATGGACTTCAAAAGGTCTTTTGAAAATCTTAGAACTATTCAGGATGAAAAAAGAGCACTGAAAATTTAACTCGAGGTCTGTTCTGTTGAAAGAGATCTTTTGGACAAAGAAATTTTTGAATTAAACGATCTCTTAAGAAATGCTCAAAAGTTTTCCTGTTCTAATAAAGTGACTAAGTCAACTGGCTCAGACCAGTCGACTCATTCTCAAAGTGAATATTTTAGTCTGCCGGATCTGATGAAACTGGTAAAAACTCTTGCTATTATTGTGGTAAATCCGGCTATTCCTATTCGAGGTGCAGATATCGTCTCTCTCTGGTTTGGAGAGTCAAAAACAATCCTAACAAAAAGGACCCAAAACTCATTGGGAACTTAAAAACAAGTAATCTTGTTATGCAGGAACTCCGCGTGAAATCAAAAGGCAAATGGTATCTTGACAGCAGATGTTCAAATCATATGACAGGCAACAAATATCTGTTCAAATCTGTTGCTGAATTTCGTGAAAAAATTTTGTTTGGTGACAATTCAACTGGAACTGTCATTGGTATTAGTACTATTTCCTTTAATGAAACCTGTGAGATTACTTACAGTATATCTTGTGAAGGGATTAAAGTATAATCTGTTAAGTATTAGTCAACTATGTGATGCTGACCTTGAGGTAAGATTTAAGAAAACTGGATGCATCATTGAGGATGTTTCAGGAAAGGCAATTCTTCCAGGAAACAGGGACAAAAACGTCTACAATCTGGACTCATAAAAAATCAACTAATCATATCTATCTGGCATCAATATCTAAAGATCCTTGGATATGGCATAAAAAGCTTGGCATGCTAATAAGAGATTAATTGAAAAACTTGCAAGACTGGAACTGGTGATCAGATTTCCAAAGTTAGACTACATAAAGGACCACATTTGTGACGCTTGTCAAATGAGTAAGCAGACAAGGAACTCTTTTCAATCTAAAGACATTGTCTCTACTACAAAACCTCTTTAACTCCTTCACATGGATCTCTTTGGTCTAATTAGAACTGCAAGCATTGGTGGTAAAAAGTATGTTTTTGTTATTGTAGATGATTATTCCTGCTTCACCTGGGTTATGTTTTTAGCTAACAAAGATGATACTTTAAAGAATTTTGAGTTCTTTTGTAAGAAAGTACAGAGATAAAAAGACTATTACATTACCTCTATCAGAAGTGATCATGAAGGAGAATTTGAAAGCAAGACCTTTGAAAACTTCTGCAATGAAAAAGGATATTCACACAACTTCTCTGCCCCTCGCTTCCCTCAACAAAATAGAGTAGTTGATAGGAAGAACAGAACTTTTCAAGACATGGCCAGAACCATAATTTATAAACACTCTCTTCCTCACCATTTCTGGGTAGAGGCGGTAAGTACTGCGTGTCATATTCTTAACAGGTGTCTAATCAGGCTAATACTCAAGAAGACCCCTTATGAACTATGGAATGATAAGAGGCCCAACATCAGCTATTTTTATCAATTTGGCTGCAAGTGTTTTGTCCACAACAACGGTAACGATAATCTAGGTAAGTTCAACCCACGTAGTGATGAAGGTATCTTCCTTGGTTATTCTACCACTAGTAGAGCATATCAAATTTTTAATAAATATACCTCCACTGTAGAAGAATCTATACATGTTGTATTTGATGAATCTAACCCAGTTCCTAAGAAATGATGCAGTTCTGATGATGAAGATTCCTCTAGCATTGATAAAAACAGCCTCTGCAGTAGTTGCAGATAAAGAACAGTCGACTACTGTTGAAGAAAGTCAACCAGCAGTTGAAAATGTTTCAAATGAATAGAGGAGTGAGCCTGATTATCCCAGAAAGTTCATTATTGGTGACGCCAGTGATGGAATGAGAACAAGGGCATCCAACAAAAGAAGTGCTAACATAACTTTTATATCCCAATTTGGGCGTAAAAAGGTGGAAGACGCCCTAAAAGACAAGGATTAGGTGAATGCTATGAAAGAAGAACTAGATCAGTTCGAAAGGAATCAAGTCTAGACTTTGGTCCCCAAACCTGAAAATGTTACCATCATTGGAACAAAATGAATTTTTAGAAACAAGTTGAATGAGGCTAGAGAAATAACTAGGAATAAAGCAATACTTGTCGCTCAAGGTTACTCTCAACAAGAGGGAGTCGACTATGATGAAACTTTCACTCTTGTAGCAAGGTTAGAGTCTATTCGAATTCTTTTTTCTTATGTTGCTTATAAAGGTTTTAAACTTTTTCAAATGGACGTTAAAAGCGCTTTTTCAAATGGTTTCATTGAAGAAGAAGTTTTTGTAAAACAACCTTCGGGTTTCGAGAATCCAGATTTTGCTTATCATGTGTTTAAGCTTTCAAAAGCTGTATGGACTCAAACAAGCTCCCAGAGCTTGGTATGAGCGCTTAAGTAAATTTTTACTGTCTCATGGATTTTCTCGAGAAAGCATTGATACCACTCTTTTTATAAAAATATTTTCCTCTGACAATATATCGTTCAAATATATGTTGATGATATTATATTTGGTAGTACTAATCCTGATTTGTGCAAGAACTTTGCCAATCTTATGCAAAGTGAGTTTGAAATGAGTATGATGGGTGAGTTAGCCTTTTTTCTTGGACTTCAAATCTATCAAACTAATCAAGGTATTTTCATTTGTCAAAAGCAAATATGCTTTAGAATTAGTACAAAAGTTTGGTATGGAGAATGTTAAGTCTATTGGCACCCCTATGAGTCCCTCATGCAATCTGGATCTTGATCCTAATGGTAAAGATGTTGATAAAACCAAGTATTGAGGTATGATTGGGTCTTTACTTTATCTCACTGCGAGTCGTCCTGATATCATTTTAAGTGCATGTAAATGTGCTAGATTTCAATCTGCTCCTAAAGAATCTCATCTTACTGCTGTCAAAAGGATAATTCGATATATAGTTGGAACCATCTCTTTTGGATTATGGTATGAAAAATCTCCTACAC
The DNA here is from genome assembly GCA_026153255.1 of Solanum medicagineum. NCBI lineage: Eukaryota > Viridiplantae > Streptophyta > Magnoliopsida > Solanales > Solanaceae > Solanum > Solanum medicagineum. The sequence goes on from JAPFFP010005849.1 coordinate 11,484, forward strand.
TTAATCTTCGTGGATTCTCATATGTAGATTATGCAGGTGATAAAGTGGATAAAAAATGCACTATTGGCTCATGCTAATTTCTTAGAAAGTGTCTAGTCTCTTGGAATAGCAAGAAACAAAATTGTGTATCCATCTCAACCACAAAAGAAGAATATGTAGCAATTGGACTTTGTTGTGCTCAGGTTTTATGGATTATCAATCAACTATCTGATTATGATATAATTGCTAAACCTTCACAATTACTATGTGACAACTTTAGTGCTATTTGTTTGTCTAAAAACCTTGTGCATCATTCTAGAGCTAATCATATCGATATCAAGCATCATTTCATAAGAGATCATGTAATGAAAACCTTGAGATTATTTTTGTTAACACTGAAAATCAGTTGATTGATATTTTTACAAAACCTCTTCTTGAAGAAAGATTTTGCAATCTTAGATATCTTTTAAATATTATTCCTAAACCGATTTAAAATATTTTTGGTAAATATTGCAATTATTAACTGTCTATGTGGTTATATTTCGTTTTTTTGGTAATAATTAGATACATTTATTGAGATTCTGATTTTGTTCCTTTTTACACTGATTCTTGGTACTTGATTTATTACTTCGCATTAATTTTTGACAGTTGGTCCTCGAGTTTTTTCATTCTTGTTTCGTATGTCAGTGTCCCTTCCTTTCATGTTCCGTCAGTTCAGTCCCTTACGTTTCTCTCTTCATCTTCCCTCTTCGTTCTTATAATCCTCTTCTTCCTCTATCTCTCTCCTCTAAACTCATTCACCATCCGTATTCATGCCTCCCCATAAGAGTTCTAGGTTCAAAGGAAAGGGCATTGCCCATTCCCCTGTTCCCATCGATTTTGAAATTCCTCCACTCACTTATCTCCTCCTTTCCAACTCTCCTCCAGTCTCTTCTCTCAAATGACCTGCTTCCGTCCATCCCCTAGTGACCAGAAAAAGAAATGTTGGTTTGATTTTCAAAAATCCCTTGATGTGAAAATGGACTTTTGGTACTCCTCTAATAAACCCTCTTTCAATCTTTCAAAACCAAAATCATTGTGCATGGTCGTCTTGTTGATCTTGACCTTCTTCTGAACCTTCACTGTCCATTTAAAGAATTTTTTGAATATCAAGGTTGGGAAAATGTTTTCTCCTCTCCTCCCAATGTGGTATATGAACCTTTAGTCACGCTCTTCTATGCTAACCTCTGATCGTTGAATCCTGGAGAAGTGAAAACCCTAGTTCTTGTTAAGTGAATTTTCTTGGACTGCGACATACTTGAAGAAATTTTGGAAATACATTGTTCTGGATTCTCTGGTACGATTAAAAACTCTTGGCCCTCTGATTTTGAAATTACATTTAAAAAAGCCAAGAAGGCTCTCTCCTCTAATCCTTCTAGTCCGTCCATTCTTGGCCCCAAAGACGTGTCTTTTGAAGCCCGTGTCATTGCGCACATAGTGGCAACTATTCTTCTACCAAGAGTGGGTTGTGTGAGACAGCTTCTGCACCTATTGCCTTCTCTCCAAAAAAAGAGATTCAAGCTTTCTTCCTTCATTCTTAATTACTTGATTGACTCTACCATTGGTCCCCCTAGTATCCCTTATGGGATGATCATATCTCATATCCTCGAAGCTAATTCCATCTGTCCTGTAGACTTTCTTCCATCACTGTACAGCAGTGTTACAATTCTAGAAGTATGGGCTATATACTTTTCAATGATTCTTGGGTTCTGAAAATGGACATTGATGCACCTACATCTCCGCCTAAACCCTCTCCTCCTACTCCTGCTGCTCCAACTCCTCCAGACTGTAAGCTTCTTGAAGACATTTTTGTCAAAAATCACTGGAATGGATGAGAAATTTGAAGCCCTTCAAGATCTATTTCTCTCTAGTCACTACAAATTTGATTTTGTTGCCAACTTTGTGGAAAAGATTCGAGCCTCCACCAAGGAAACAGCAACTGATGTTGCCAAGGTTCGCCTAAAGCTGGACAGGTTATCAAGGACACTGCGAAGTTTGCTCAGAATTTTCAAATCAGTTCTGACGAACTCTTAACCTCTCTGACTGCTATGATTGACAACCTGAAAACATCTCCTGCAAATACCTTGACGTACTTTCTTCGCCCTCATGGATGACCAGTTTGCGTTTGTTTTTTTGTTTGTTTCTGGGACTGTTGCTAAGGTCCTGCTTGCCCAAGGCTCTGTTCTTATGGTTGTTTTGACATACTAATTTGCTATGTATGCTCTGTTTTCTCCTTTTTGCTGATGTCCAGAGGGGGAGAAGTATTATGAAGTTGTTCCTTTTGGTGTTTGTGCTAACAAGTCAACTAGCAGGTATTAACTCAGGGGGAGCAATAACAGGACCAGGCAACCATTCAAGGGGAGCAACTAAATTCAGTCAACTATACACAGGGAAGTTGACTACTTAATCAAGTTTTGTCATCATAAAAAAAGGAGAGATTGTTAGTGCTAATCTATTTTGAATGATGACTATTTTCAGGAAAACACACAAAAGGAAATAATAGCTTTGATGGAAAGCAAAAAGGAAAAATATAACTTGGAGATCAACCTTAAATCTGATGAAGCCAATCAAGGAGATCTAGAAGATGAAAAAGGAAAAGATATCGGAACAGGATCAATCAAAGATTATTTCCTGTCAAGACAAATCTGTCGTTACTAATTAACAGAAAATATATCAATCAACAAGATTTCTATACAATCAGGTGGATCACAACAAATCTGAGAAATCACTAGAAGAATATCAATCAGAAGATCAACACACAAAAAAAGGAACATAGACAATCACCACTGAAGATTCGATCAGAAGCTAAAGGAAGAAAGAAGATTTGATCGAGTTGCGCCTACCTAAAAGCCTTGCCTTATTCTTGGAAAGAGGATTCATCAAAGCCTCAATCCAAGGATCAATTCCCTTGGGATGCCATCACTTCTATAAAAGGAGGCATCTAGAATATCTCAAGACTTATACAAGCCTACTGCAATTCAAGCCTTCTTCAATACTCTTCATCTTTAGAAAATCATTATAGTTTATAGCTTTTATGTTACTGTGAAAGAAAAAAGAGAGAAAAAAAGAAACACTGAAAAGAGAGGTGTGTATCAACAGAAAAAAGAAAAACGCAAAAAAAGAGAGAAAAAATATTATGAGTTTTAGTTTCAGCTTTTGTAACCATAAAACCCATTAAAGGCTTGAAGAGATATCTCTTGCAACCCAAGGGGACTAGACCTAGGATTCACATTGAATCCGAACCAATAAAAAAACATCTAGTGTTGACTTTTTTTTTACGCACTTTATTAATCTACTTACTTATATATCTGTCTTTATTTAGTCGACTATCAGTCACATTAGTTGACTCTCTGATTACAGACTTAAGTTAAGAAAAGGGAAAGAAAATTCAATTCACCCCCCTTCTTGCACTTTCAGTTTGTATGCTTGTGCGAGTCACTCCTTTCGTATTGTTGTCGATATTAGGTTCTCCGATAGAAATTAAAAGTGGGAGGGTGTCATTAGTAGTGTTGTGGCGTTTGTTTGCTCAGGTAGGGTGGTGGGTTGGGGTTGCGTAGTGTTTGCTGTCAATTTTTCATTGAGTGTAGCAGGTGTATCGATGGGTAGGGATAGAGGATCCCCTGTTCGCATATCATCGTTGGGTGTGTCTAATTTTAGAGAGAACTGAGAGCAAAGATTTGTGGAGAGAGAAGTATACTTTCGGTAAAAAATGAGTTAGAAAAGTCAATCCAGTCGTTTCCTTGCAACTAGTGGATGAGAGTTCCCTTACATATAGTTCCAGGCTAGTTCTTATTTAAGTTGGTATTTTCTATACCTAAGCATAAACCTGTCCAATTTTAGTGTCATATAAGTCACGAGCTAGAGCTATGAAAATAGAAATTTTAGGAGAATGGATTATCTTCTTGGAAAAGTGGTGTTTTTTTTTTTTTTTTTTTGCATAAGCCCTTTATTAAGTAAGGTGATAGTGCTCTTTATTTGCTACTTTCCCTCCTGGCAAGTGACTTAAAGAAAAGAAGTGAAGTAAGTCTCCCCCCCCCCCCACCTCCCCATACAAGCGACCTAAGAAGTTTGAAGTTATCCTAATACGAGAGAGAAACTTCATAGAGTGTGATACTAATGGTTAGAGAGATGGTAGTAACCCAACTGCAAGCACATGAATTTGCTATACCAATAGTTCTCTTGTTGCAACTCCAGCTCATACTTCAAAAGATAGAAAATTCGAAAGAGGCATACGTACGACTTTGGTTAAGCGACTAACTAAGACTAACGGAATAACACAACCAAAAATAGACGTAACTGAAAGAAAGCTAGGATCAAATGGAAGGGGATTACAACAATGGAAGGCTTATAGAATAAGGTCATACTCATATAAAAACTTTTCTAATAAAGCCAGTTAAGGTGATAGACCCACGAAGCAAAAACTTTTCTTTTCTAGCATTAAACTTTATATCAAAGACTGAAAAGCTTATATTATAGATAATAAAACAAAGTCTTAGGCTGATAAATTGATTGAAGGCAGACCATAGGCATTATCTATGAGGATTTATTAGGATGGCTTAAAGAATTATTTGGTCTTTTCGTCAAAGACGAATATGATTGAATTAACTTTGGACTACGAGAGAGCTGGACAATGGGAATGAAAGGGTTGCAAGGAAAAATCAATGGCTAATGGTTCTACAACTGCAACAGTACTTACTGAAAAGACCGTTCTAAGACCAACTGACTACTTGTTTATACTTTCGGCATGATATTAAGCAAGTTTCTTCTTCTGTAAATGTGAGATAGACCCATAGTGCGTATGGGACTTAGGGACTGTGAAAATAGTGATAGACTGGATTCAGAGATATAGGCCAATCAAAAGATAGATGGTGAAAGATTACTTCAAAGATATCCTCGCTCACGTTTTAGTATTATTCAAAAATAGAAACGGATGGACATTCCTCAAGAAAAAAAGCTAATCTGATTTTGAGGGGCACATAGGCGGAGAAAAGATGAGAAACTATAAGGTCTCATAGGAAAAAGACAAAATGCAGGTAGGCTTTCACGGGGAGTGAAGGTAGCTAGTAGATTCCCCAAGGTCTAGTAAGGTTGTAGTGCAGATAAGGTTAATTCACTCTGGGGTTGGTAGTCCCGTCTACTCTGACGTTGGAATAATCAATATAATATGATAATAGCACCTGATTAGCAAGAAATCCTCAGGTCTTCTCTTAGCAATGATCTGTCTAGGTCTTCTTTCAAAACTACAGATTTTGTAATAATTCTCGGGCTTAGAATTGAATTCATATCCAACTGCGTATGATCTACCCAGTGCCTTAGTTTTGTGTTGAATAGGTAAATTTGACTTCTAGCTAATTGTCAAATAAAGCTATTTGTGCTTAAATTCCTTGCATGAAATAAAGCATTCTTTGAAGCAAAAATTTTAGTAAAATCAAACTTGCGTAAAATACTGACTTTTCAATGTGCAAGGTGTCTAAGGTGCTCGTGATCTGTTTATGATATAGTTCAAGAAAGAATACTATATCATGCTCTTATGAAAATGAGCCGGTAGTATGTTTACTTATCATATCTTGACCTGCTCAAATTCAGTTTTTTCTAAAAGTTGTGTTGATTTAGGTTAAGAATATAACCTAAATTAAATCATGAGAACCCTTTTGTAAACATAGTTAAACATGATATTTGTTCGATGTGTTATCTTCTATTACATCTTGCCATTAAAATCACCATAGTAAATTGCTCTGGTAAAACAGATCTTGATAGATCTAGCTCCACAAGACTCTCTTTTTTTGGGTTTATGAAAATGAGTTTTCCATTGTTATATAATGAAACGAATGATAGTTAAGATGGTGGTATTTTGAAGATGGAAATGAATGTATATTTGCTGTATCTTATGTGATGTGTATCTGGTGTATATTTGTTATATATGTAACTTTTATATGCGTATAACAGTACATGCAGTGATATGTACACAACACACAGGTAGATAAAATGACATAAAAACATTGTATATTATTATATGCTGAATATATGTATATTAATTATACACAGGTACATAAAAATGACATACAAATTTTGTATATTACCATATGCTGAATATATGTATATTAATTATATGTCTTGTACATTATGCGTATGTCCATATATATCATTATATGTCAA
>JAPFFP010005870.1:0-17651 GCA_026153255.1 Solanum medicagineum
AAAGTGTGTTCATGTTTAGTACGTAAAACACTGTGGCCCCAACGGCCTAGTCATATGCATTTCCTTTTTGCTTATCAACACTGTTTATTTCCTTTAAGGCATACTAAAGGTACAAACCCCTCATAATACGTATAGTAAGCATACAGTTACAGGTTGGTTCTCCTGGGCCTCATCGGCAATGGGTGCCAGTCCGCCCTAACGGGACTTAGGGTGTGACACCTACCATAGATGGCCTCAAAAGGAGCCATACCAAAGCTAGAATGATAGCTATTGTTATAAGCAAACTCAATCAATGGAAGATCATGATCCCAACTATCCTTAATATCCAATACACAAGCCTTAAGCATATCTAGTGTTTTGATAGTTCTTTTGGCTTAGCCATCCACTTAAGGGTGACAGGTCGTGCTAAGTTTAACTCTTGTACCAAGACCCCTTTGAAAGGACCTCCAAGAATGTGAAGTAAATTGTACACCAAGATCCAATATGATGGACAAAGGAACCCCAAGCAACCTCACCAAGTCATGAATGTACAACCTGGCATAATATTCAGCACCATATGTGGTCTTAACCGATAGAAAGTGAGCCGATTGCATCATCCTTTCAACCACAACCCAAATAGAATCAAAACCCTTTCTAGTCTTGGGAAACCTAACCACAAAATTCATATTAAATCTCCTCCCATTTCCTAGTAGGAATCTCTATGTCTTGTGCTAGGCCACCCGGCCTTTGTGGTCGGCTTTGACTTGTTGGTAACTGTGACAACCGGATACAAATTTGGCAATGTCCCTATTCATACCACCTTAGCATTACACCTCTCTCAAATCTCTATACATCTTATTAGAACCAGGGTGAATAGAATAGGAAGAACCATGAGCCTCATCAAAAATCATTTTTTTCAAGGCATCAACACAAGGCACACATAACCTACCTTGGTATCTAAGGGCACCATCTCCCCCTAAGGAGAAAACCTCTACCCTACCACTCTTTATCTATGCCTTCAATTCAAACAAAGCGAGGTCAAGATCTTACTTAGCCTTCACCTCCTCAACCAATGAAGATTTAGAGCCATCAACACCACAACACCCGCATTATCCACCTCTTCCAACCTAACTCCCGATCTATCCAATCGATGGACCTCCCTAGCCACCTCTTTTCCCTCATTATCAACATGAACTAGACTACCCATAGACATGCTACTCAAAGCATCCACCACAACATTATCCTTACCGGGATGATAATGCACACTCATATCATAATCCTTAAGAAGTTCTAACCACCTTCTTTGTCTCAAGTTGAGATATTTTTTAGTGAAGACATATTGGAGACGCTTATGGCCGGTGAACACATCAACATGCACCCCATACAAATAGTGATGACAAATTTTCAAAGCAAAGACCACGGCAGGTAATTCAAGATCAAGATAAGGATAATTCTTTTCATGCACTTTGAGTTGTCTAGAAGCATAGGCTATCACCTTACAATTTTGCAGCAACACACAACCCAAACAAACCCTTGAAGCATCACAAAACACAACAAACCCTTCTAGCCCTTCCAGTAGGGACAATATTGTAGAGGACACAAGCTTATCTTTCAATGTTTGGAAACTCTTTTCACACTCATCGGTCCACACAAATTTGGCTTTCTTTTGAGTAAACTTGGTCATAGGAAAAGCAATAGAAGAGAACTCATTCACAAACCTCCAATAGTAACTCTTTAAGCCCAAGAAGCTCCTAATATCCGAAGGGGTCAGTAGCCTAGGCACAATTTCTAATCAAATCCATCTTTTTCGGACCCACCATAATACCATCCACCGACGCCACATGACCTAGAAAGGCAACCTCTTTTAACAAAAATTCACATTTTCATATTTGGCATACAACTTCTCTTCCCTCAATATTTGTACCACTACCCTCAAATGACCCATATGCTCCTCCTCACTATTTGAGTAGATCAAAATATCATCAATGAAGACCACAACAAACAAATCAAGGTAGGGTTTGAAGATCCTATTCATAAGATCCATGAAGATGGCCAGTGCATTGGTCAACCGAAAGGACATCACAACAAACTCAAAATGCCCATACCTAGTCAAAAGGCTATCTTAGGAATATCACGCTCCCTCACCTTCACTTGATGGCACCCGACCGAAGATCAATGTTAGAGAAGTGTCTAGCCCCTTGCAATTTGTCAAACAAATCATCAATCCTTGGAAGAAGATACTTATTCTTGATGGTGACCCTGTTAAGTTGCCAGTAGTCTATACACATTCTAAGGGACCCATCCTTCTTCTTCACAGATAACAACGGTGCACCTAAGGTGATTGACTAGGCCTAATAAAACTCTTCTCCAATAAATCCCTCAATTACTCCTTTAACTCCTTCAACTCCGCCGGAGCCATTCGGTAAAGGGGAATAGAAATAGGTTGAGTATTGGGAAGGAGGTCTATACCAAAATCTATTTCCCTTTTGGGAGGAACACCAGGAAGGTCATTTGGAAAGACATCAAGGAACTCATTTACAATCGGAATCGACTCTATAGGAAGGACTTGGACTCCACATCCCTTACCCTCACAAGATGATAGATACACCCCTTAGAGACCAACTTACGAGCTTTAATTCCAGAGATGAACCTACCTTTTACCACCACATCATGACTCTCCCACTCAAGAATGGGTTCATTTGGGAATTGAAATTTGACGTATGAGTTCTACAATCAACAGAAGCATAGTATGTATGCAACTAATCCCAAGTATGACATCAAAATCCACCATTTCCAATTCAACAAGATCACAAGGCAATATCTTATGCAAAATGCAAACGGGGCAACTTCTATATGCCTTTCTAGCAACAATAAATGCACCAATATGAGTAGAAACCTCATAAGACTCACCATCTGTTGCCCACCTCTCCCCAAAGGAACTATATTTGTACCTTGTGGATGAACCTCCTTAACCTTGTGCAGTTACGAGGATAATCAATCTTTTTGTGACCCACTTTCCCACATCCATAACATGCATTAGTGTCTTTAAAACACGGGCCCCTATGAGACTTACCACATTTAGAACACATATTATTAGGAACCACACCTCCAACACCTTGGTCCCTTGGGAAGTCATTGGCAAACCCCCTATAAGAAGCATATGAAGACCCTTGGCCTTGATAGAACCGGCCACCCTTTCGACTTTAGAACTTTCCCTCAAAACGGGCACTATTGGCCTCATTACTCCTTCTATTCCTCAACTTTTCCTCCTTCATTTGTTCGGCATAGGTCATCAAGCGAGATAAATCCATGTCGCTAATCAATATAGCAGACCAATATTCCTTATTCACCAAATTGAATACACCCATCATGAAATTGTTCATTCTAGACCTTGGGTCGGCAACCAAGTGGGGAGCATATTTAGAGAGTTGATTGAACGTGAGGGCATACATCCTCATACTCATAGACCCTTGTCTCAAATTCATAAACTCCACCATCTTGGCCTCCCTAAGCTCAAGAGGGAAGAACCGATTAAGAAAAGCCATCTTGAACTCTTCTAAAAGCACCACATTATTGATTTCCTTCTCCTCTTTCCATTAATAAAACCATATTTGTGCTACCTCTTTGAGTTGGTAGGTCACCAACTACTCTTTCTCTTCCGATCTAACACCCATTATAGCCAATGCCTTGTAGACCTCATCGATGAACTCTTGAGGGTCCTCATCTACCTTAGACCCATAGAATTTTGGTTGGTTCATTCACATAAAATCCCTCACCCAATATGCTGGTGTAAGAGCATGAGGGGCTTGGGACCCTTGGTTGGCTTGGTTAGCCTCAACTTGTGCTAGCAAAGTAAGAGCATCCAAAGCTCACCATAAGCCGGTTGTTCCTCAGGAGTGCAAACTCTCCTTCCTCTTGTGTTAGGTATGATCTAGCATAGAAAAGAATAATCGTTAGGGGGAAAAACCTTAGTATAACTCTATAGCAAGACTTTGAACATCAAAAAGGGAAACATTTCCTACTCTGACTCTATAGAAAGACTTAGAACATGAAAAATGAAAACATTTCCTAAAATGCCTTACAACCTCTTGTTCATAGTTGTGGCATAGTTGTGGTGCACAATACAACCATGAACAAGACTCTAATTGATGTGATGTGTTGGATACTAACGACTATTAACAAATTAGTACTCTGATACCAAGTTTTTTAAGACCCAAACCTAGGGCATAGACGGGACACGGCAAATGTAGATAAAATACACTATAGCGCGCCCTTGGCGCGCCGAGCCAAGGGCGTGGATAACTCACTGGGAATCGCATTTTGTGATATCCAAAATTATGATATTGTTACTTTAAAATTGGGGTTAGACCCATCTTCCACTTAATTTTACTCCCTGATCACGAACATGAAGTCAAATTTTTGAAATAACGCACGGATTTTGAGATATATAAAAATTATTATTCCAGACACTTCTGAGGCACATTTTTGGGCACTTTTTGGGGTCATTTCAGGTAAGATGAATTACAAGAGAAAATATGAATTTGGAAATGCCTCAAAAATGTGCCTAAAAAATTCCCATAATCATATTTTCCATATGTCTCAAAATTCGTGCCTGATATCAAATATTCAACTTCATATTCTTCATCAGGGGGAAACATTGAGTGGGAAATGGGTGTAAATCGAATTTTAGAAGTCCCATAGCGAAAAATGATTTTCGCCAACTTTTCACAAAAGTGTGGGTCTGCGATGGCTCCGCGACGCGAACCGATCGAGGAGCACTGTTATCCCTTCCATAATTTTCTGTTTTGGCCTAAGGCAATAGGGTAATGGCCCCATGCCCTTTTACACATGAAATATCCCACACTCGGCCTTTTTTCAACTCCATATCACTTAAAAAGCCACTCTAAAACCACTCAACTATTTTATCAAGATTCTCATCCCAATTCAAATGTCTCAAGCTTAATTCTGAATCTCAAGAACTTCATTCAACCATCAAGTCTCCTTCAAGTCTACATCAAGAAATCCCCAAATATAGGTATGTGAGTTTCATCCATTGGGTTATTTCACCCATGGAGCCCAATCTCCATTTTATGAAAATTGCATGTTTTTAAGTTGTATTGTCTATTGGTATCTTCTATTGTGTATTATGAGTATAACTTACGTTGGATTTTTATGAAATATTGATTTACTAAACTTGACTATTTATTTCAGGCTTATAATATGAATGGGTTTTGTCTATTGAGATATGCATGTTTTGAGCTATGAAACTATAATGAGATTTGATAATGGATTTCAAGGTATCCTAAATGAGGATCTTACTATATTTTGGTGGGTTCATTTGCATTGAGTTTTCTCATATTATCACATTCTTGAATTGCATAATTTTGAACAAGCATTACACACCCACTAAGTGTTCGATGAAATATCTTTACCGGGATTCTTAGAGTTATTGATGATCTTTTGCATGATTTATGAGTCAACTGACTTTATGATGATTTTTGTCCTTCAAAAATGTATTGAATTCACGAAAATGTCTATGATATTGTAAATGTCAGATTAAGCCCTTTTCAAAAATTTTAACTCTTATGGGCCTTTGATGTAAATGAAAGGGTAATGTTTGATGATGATCTGTTCTTATGTTTTAATGTTAGGGTCATCATTAGAGGTCAAAGATTATTTAGAGTTACTCATGTCCTATTTTCATGTTTCTTACAAATTACTAAAGTGTGATTATTTCAATTATTCTATGGCATAGGCTTAGCACTTATAGATTGGATATGGCATTGACCAACTTCTTAGGTTCACATTCCTTTCCTCAAACTATGTGCCAACATAGTAGTATACCTTACCCTTCCTTTACAAGTTGATCCATTTAGTGCACTCTCTCTTGAAATTCTTCCAGAAATGGGACGGGCTCCCGTAAGGCAAAGTTTGTCATAAAATCCTTTTCAGAATGGGACAGGTTCCCATAAGGAAGGTTACTTCTCTAAAATGGGATGGGATACCAAAAGGTGAAGTATAGTTTACCTTAGCAAGTAGACCACCTCTTTAACAATGAGGGATAATCATCGGAATTCCAAGTTGTAGCTCGCTTGGTCTTATTCTTTGTTGGTTGAGGTCTCTTCCCACATATGTATTACTTCTATGCATGTTGAATGATTTATAAGCATTCATATATGTCATATTGAAATTATGCTATCTATTGATTAAGATTATGCATTTTGACTATATTGGCTTATGTCTTATTACATTGCATCCTACATACTTAGTACATTCAAACGTACTAACGCATACTTTATGTCTACATGATATCACCATGTAGGGACCGGAGTTCCTCTTGATCATCCTCTTCCTGGCTAGTGAGATTCTTCAAAGATAAGCTTGGGTGAGTCCTCAAGTTCAGGGACACTATCTACTTTCTTTCTATTTTAAGACTTCTTGTGTTGAACATTTGACATTATGAGGGTGAGCCAAGAAGTGTCTTGGCCCCCGCTACATTCCAAGTTATAGGTGTATGTTGGATATTATGATTTTATTATGCCATGAGCTTGACTCTTATGCTTTGTTTATATTCAAGAGTTCCCTTAGTCCCACTTCCAATTTTACATATTTTTTGTTGTTGTTTACTTTGCTTCTGCGACCAAGGATGTGCAATTGATATGCTAAGAGGCTTGTTTGGATACCTTCGGGTTCCCATTCATCGTGTCTCATCTAGGCCCTAGGCTTGTGTCATGAAAAACTTGGTATTAGAGCATTAGGTTGTTAATAATCCTCAAAATCCAACACACCATGTCAATTAGAGTCTTATTCATGGTTGTGAAGCGCGTCATAACTATGAGTAGGAGGCTCTAAGCATTTTAGGAAATATTTCACTTCATGATCTATGTCGCGTAATAGAACTAAGTCCCCCTAGACTTATTCCTAATTCTTAACCGTTGTGTTTCAGAACATGTCTCACACTATTCAAAATGGTGACATTTCCAATGCGGAGGTTCGCAATGCTCGATGGATATTGGTCAATGTTTTGAGCGCGTAACTCAACCAATCAGTGGGCACCCTTGAGAGCACAAATGGTAAGAGGCGGGAGAAAAATGCCAAGAGTGCTCGAGTTGAGGGTGCTTCATTTTCTACTAGACTACCGGTGCCCATGTGCCCAAAGAAAAGGACCCCTTTTGCCACTTGTCATGAATATGGTAAGAAACATGAAGAAATATGTTTGGCAGGAATTTTAGATTGTTTCTAGTGTGGCGGTGTTGGGCATAGGATGTGAGATTGGTCGGTGGCCTCAAAGGAAGGAAGAATGACTCAAATTGAAGGTGGCAAGGATGGGGTAAGTTACCCAAGGTGCCCAATGTGTGGAGGGAATCATAATGCAAGGTGTTTGAGGTATGTGAATCCATTCTATAGGTGTGGCAAGATGGGCCACAAGATTGTTGATTGTCCACATGCTCAAAAGAAGGGTAAGAGTATGGGTCTTCAAGCTTCTCCTCCATGCCACAAGTATGGGAAGCACCATGCATTGTTTGGCCGATTTAAGTTCATGTTTTGAGTGTGATGCAAAGGATCGTGAGTCTCGACACTGTCCATGGGTTACTAAGGACTATGAGGATGGCCGTCAAGGTGTGCAACCATACCCCTCTAGGGGTCACTAGACTTGGCATGGTGCTTCACAAGTATGTTAAAGATTTTTGATTTTGATATATATGCATTGATAGACCCGGGTGCCACACTTTCTTTTATTACTCTTTTTGTTGCCAAAAAGGTTCGTGTTAGTTCCGAATTATTGTGTGAACCTTATGAAATATCTACCCCCGTTAGTGAGTCCATTATTGCTAGAACATTCTATAGAATTGTCCCGTGTTCATCTTGCATAAAATCTTGCCTTATGATTTTTTTAATTAGATATGGTTGATTTTGATGTCATTCTTGGGATGGATTGGTTGCATTCATATTATGCTTCTATTGATTGTAGAACCCGTAGGGTTAAGTTCTAAGTCCCTAATGAACCCGTCCTTGAGTGGGAAAGTTATGATGTGATGGTCAAGGGTACATTCATTTCTTGTCTTACAGCCCAAAAGCTTATTTTTAAGGGTTGTCTCTATCATCTTGTGAGGGTTAGGGATGTTGAGTCCAAAATCCTTCTTGTTGAGTCGGTTCCTGTGGTTAATGTGTTTCTTGACGTCTTTTTCGATAAGCTTCCCAGTGTTCCTCTCGAAAGGGAAATAGATTTTGGTATAGACCTTCTTCCCGATACTCAACCCATTTCGGTTCCCCCTTACCGTATAACCCCGGCGGAGTTGAAGGAGCAATTCAGGGACTTGTCAGAGAACAATTTTATAAGTCCTAGTAAGTCACCTTGGGGTGCACTGGGATCGTTTGTGAAGAAGAAGGGTGGTTCTCTTAGAATGTGCATTGATTACCGGCAGCTAAATAGAGTAACCATAAAGAAAAAGTACCCTCTACCAAGGATTGATGACCTTTTTGATCAACCTCAAGGGGCTAGTAACTTTTCTAAGATTGATCTTTGGTCCGGGTATCACTAAGTGAAAGTGAGTGAGTGTGACATTTCCGAGAAGGCTTTCTGGACTAGGTATGGGCACTTTAAATTTGTGGTGATGTCTTTTGGGTTGACTAATGTACTGGCTATATTTATGGATCTCATGAAGAGGGTCTTTAAACACTACCTTAACTTGTTTGTAGTGGTTTTTATTGATGATATCTTGATTTATTCCCATAGTGAGGAGGAGCATGTGAATAACTTGAGGGTGTGTTGCAAATCTTGAGGGAGGAAAGGTTGTCTGTTAAATATGAAAAATTTTAGTTTTGGTTGAAAGAGGTTACATTTTTGGGACATGTGGTGTCGGGTGGTGCTATTAAGGTGGATCCTAAGAAGACGGAGGTGATTAAAAATTGGCCTAGACCTTTGACTCCATTGGGCATTAGAAGTTTCTTGGGCTTGGCGGGTTATTACCAGAAGTTTGTGAATCGTTTCTCTTCTATTGTTTCTCCTATGACTAAGCTAACACAAAAGAAGGTGAAATTTGTGTGGGCCGATGAGTGTGAAAGAAGTTTGAAAACCTTGAAAGATAAGATTGTCTTCGCTCCTATATTGGCTCTATCGGAAGGGTTGGAAGGATTTGTTGTATATTGTGATGCCTCAAAAATTGGTTGGGGTGTAATGGTTGTTGATGGTTCTAAATCTTCCTTGATTGAGGAGGTAAAGGCAAATCAAGAACTTGACCCCCCTTTCTAGAGTTGAAGGCATTGGTGAAGGATGGTAAAGTGGAGGTTTTCTCCCAAGGGGAAGATGGTTCACTTAGTTACCAAGGTAGATTATATGTGCCTAATCTTGATGACTTGAGGGAGGTGATTTTGAGAGATGCTTATGATTCATCCTATTCTATTCTTCCCAATTCCATGAGAATGGAAAGAGACTATTGGAAAGTACCTCTCTGAGGTCGGTGAGATGGCTTTGATTGTACCGGATTTGGTTATGGAAGCTTTGGAGAAGGTGAGGTTGATGAGTGAACGGTTGAAGACAGCTCAAAGTGGGCAAAAGTCATATTCCGATGTGAGAAGGAGAGATCTTGAGCTTAAGGTTAGTGATTAAGTTTATTTGAAGGTTTTACCCATGAAGGGTGGTGGTCCAATCTGGCAACGAAGGTAAATTGATCCCAAGAGGTGTGGTCCTTATAAAACTTTGAGGAGAGTTGGTAAGGTTGCATATAAATTAGAGATGCCTATGGAAATGAAAATGGTTCATCCGGGCCTTCCATGTATCTAGGTTGAGGACAAGTGTTGGTGACCCAAGTATTATAGTACCCTTAGAGGTTGTGCGTGTTGTAGGAGGTAATCTGACCTATGAGGAGGTCCCGATTGTGATATAGGATAGACAAGTAAAGATATTGAGGAATAAAGATGTTGCATTTGTCAAAGTCCTTCAGAGGAATCAACAAGTGGAAAGTCCCATATGAGAAGCCAAAGCGGACTTGAAGAAGCGATATCCATTCCTCTTTCATTCTACACAAGCTAAGATAACAAATTAAGTCCTGTCTCTGATTTCAAGTCCTAAGTTTCATCCCTCATATCATATTGCATGCACTTATGTTTATGGTAACAATTTTTGGTGATTTTGGATTCATGTTGAGATTTTTGAAGATGATATTTAAGTGTAATTGTTGCATTCATATCAGGCTGAAATCTTCATGATTACATCTCTTATGCATGTTTCTCTGACATTCGGGGACGAATGTTCCCAAGGGGTAGATATTGAAACACCCCGAAAATGTTTTTCGAAAATGCCCATAATCGTAATTTTTATATATCTCAAACTCCATGTGTATTGTTGAAAATTCAACTTTACATTCTTGATCAGGGGGCAAAATTGAGTCGGAAATGGGTATAACACGAATTTTAGAAGACCCGTAGCAAAAAATGATTTTTGCCAACTTTTTGCAAAATAGAGTGGGTCCGCGATGCTGACCCATCGCAGAGCAGTGTCATCACTTCCTTAATTTTCTATTTTGTCCTAAGGAATTGGGGCGATGTCCCCATTCCCTTTTACACGTGAAATATCCTACATTTAGCCATTTTTCAACTCCATATCACTCGAAAACCCTCTATAAAACCCCTTAATTGTTTTATCAAGTTTCCCATCAAAATTCAAGTGTGTCAAGCTTAATTCTGGATCTCAAGAACTTCATTCAAACTTCAAGTCTTCTTCAAGTCTACATCAAGGAATCCCTAAATTTAGGTATGTTGGTTTCATCCATTGAGTCCTCTCACCCAGGGTGCCCATTCTCCATTTTCATGAAAATTGTATGTTTTCAAGTTATATATCTATGATTACCTTCTATTATGGATTATGAATATAAATTATGTTGGGGTTTTATGAAATATTGCTTTGCTATACATGACTATCTATTTCAAGCTTGTACTATGAATGGGTTTTGTCTATTGAGACTATGTATGTTTTGAGCTATGAAACTATGATCTATTATGAGATGTGATGATGGATTTCAAGGTATACTAAACGATGATTTTACTATATGTTGGTGGGTTGATTTGCATTGAGTTTTCTCATATTATTACACTGTTGAATTGCATGATTTTGAACAAGCATTATACACCCACCAAGTGTTTGATAAAATGTCTTGACAGGGCTTTCTTAGAGTTATTGATGATCTATTGCATTATTTATTAGTCAAGTGACTTTATGATGATTATGAGCTTTCAAAAATATATTGAATTCGTGAAAATGTCTATGATGTTGTAAATGCTGGATTAAGCCCTTTTTAAACAATTTTATCTCTTGTGGGCCTTTGATATTATTGCAAGGGTAATGTTTTGGTGATGATCTATTCTTATGTATTAAAGTTAGGCTCACCATTAGAGGTCAAAGATGTTTTAGCACTACTCAAGTCATGTTTCTATGTTTCTTACAAATTGCTAAGTGTGATTATTTCAATTATTCCGTGGGATTAGGCTTAGCACCAATGGATTGGATGTGGCATAGACCATCTTCTTGGGTTCATATTTATTTCCTCAAACTATGTGCCAACATAGGAATATACTTTACCCTTGCTTAGAACCAATGGATT
This sequence comes from Solanum medicagineum, assembly GCA_026153255.1. Classification (NCBI taxonomy): domain Eukaryota; kingdom Viridiplantae; phylum Streptophyta; class Magnoliopsida; order Solanales; family Solanaceae; genus Solanum; species Solanum medicagineum. The sequence continues at coordinate 11,580 of JAPFFP010005870.1, forward strand.
GGATGTGGCATAGACCACATAGGAAGGTTACTTCTCTGACATAGGACGGGCTCCCGTAAGGTGAAGTGTGGTTTACCTTGGTAAGTAGACCACCTCTTTACCGATGAGGGGTAATCATCGAAATTTCAAGTTGTAGCTCACTTGGTCTTATTCTTTGTTGGTTGAGGTCTCTTGCCACATATGTATTATGTTCTATACAAGTTGAATGATTTACAAGCATATTTTACTTTAAGCATTCATCATGCATGCCATATTGAAATTATGTTATCTATTGACTATGATTATGCATTTTGACAATATTGGCTTATATCTTGTTGCATTGCATCCTACATACTTAGTACATTCAAACGTACTAATGCATACTTTATGCCTACAGAATATCACCATGTAGGGACCAGAGTTCCTCTTGTTCATCCTCAGTGAGGCTAGTGAGATTCTTCAAAGACAAGCTTGGGTGAGTCCTCAAGTTCGGGGACACCATCTACTTTCTTTCTATTTTAAGACTTCTTGTGTTAAAAATTTGACATTATGAGGGTGAGCCCGGAAAGAGTCTTGGCACCCGCTCCAATCCAAGTTAGAGGTGTATTTTGGATAATAATGTTATTATGCTAAGCTTGACTCTTATGCTTTGTTTATGTTGAAGAATTCCCTTAGTCCCACTTCCCATTTTACATATCTTTTGTTGTTGTTTACTTTGTTTCTGCGACCAAGGATGTGTGATTGATATGCTCAGAGGCTTGTTTGGGTCCCTTCGAATTTCCATTTGCCATGTCACATTTAGGCCCTAGGCTTGGGTCGTGACAAATTTCTCCCTCTAATATCTAGAATTTGTCTTCCCCAAAGCTTCAATATCAGAAACCCTATACTTCTTCACTAAGAAAGTTCTATTACTTTCTCCTCTCTCAATGGCGTAAGGTCAAATGTGGAAGAATGGTATATACAATGTCATTTACAAGTTCTTCTTATAGTCCTTGAAATTTTCCAAGAGTTTGTGCACAATATTTCCATTCAATGGTCAAGGTCAGTCGTGGCCAAGCACTTTGGTGTTGTGACAAATCTGCACTTGAGTGCCTTCTCTTTTATCAGCTGAAGGCTCAAGTCTCTGCTTCTTTTGATGACTTTATTGTTCATCACCAATCATGTTCAATGGTCCGTTGAACCTCTAGTGGCATCACCTTTCTATCACGGACTTGGGGGGTCTAAACACTACAATATTAGGCAGTCTCGATTGCATTTTGACAATACGCCTAATATGTCAATGACGTTGCTTCTGGCCACCTTTTTGTTTTTTTTTTTTTTTGCCCCTTTTCCTTGTGTTTTTGTGTATTTTCCATCTTTGCACTTTTATCCTTATCCCTAGCATAAAACACGCAAATTAATCAACATATAAAGCATAATAGTATATCGACGACAATATTCTCTTACTTTTTAAGCCCAAAATGCGTCTAAGATTTGGACTGATCACATGTCTACCTTTGATTCTTTGACTTGTTCAGTCCCCTCATGCGCATTTTTCAGGAAATTCCATATTTCTTTGGCTGACTCACATGCAGAAATTCTATTGTATTCTTTAGTACCTCTTCCACGCACAATCAGCTTCTTGGCCTTGTAATTTTTCTCAATCTTCTTCTTGTCGGCTTCATTATACTGCTGATGTGTTTTTGGGACAATTTGGGTGACTTCAACTTCCTTAACCTCAACAATAGGAATCTATGGACCATCTAAGACAATGTGCCATAATTCACTGTCTTCAGACATAAACAAAATGCATCCGTGTCTTCCATTATAACTAACCATTGAAACTTGGTGGCCTGGTAGATGATTATTCTTCTTCCAAATTGAGTGGAGAGACCTTTTTCACAGGAATATCTCTAGGTGTTAACCAATTAGAGTCCTCCACTATGACACCACTTGATGTAATGAATACTCCAATTGCAGTCAAGGACCTGGTCCCTTGATGCACTTTCAATATAACAGTAAATAGTGTAATGAAAATTAATAGTAAGAACATAAGATTTTACATGGAAAATCTCCTCGCTTAAGGGAGAAACAACCATTATCTGTCCCACAAGATTTTCAAAACACCAAAATCCATTAAGATGCAAGAGCAATATAGTCAAATACAACTAGTTGCTTATTTGCACTACCCCTCTCCATTCCCAGCTTGCAACAACACTATCACAAGACTTAGAGCACCAACAAAGCACACTCACAGCCTATACTTCAATGGCACCAGATCAATATAGATTTCTACCTATGTATTTTGAGGTCACAGTAAACTAAGAATCCTAACAACAAAAGTTGAACAAGCTATGATCAACATTCCTTTATAGATTAGGGGATTGATCTTACAAGGATTCTAAGCTAAGAACATAATAATGACTATAGGAAAACTATAGATTCCATCTATCAGGTCCCTTCAATACTAATGTCATATATCTTACAATAGGACAGAAGGATTTTTCTTTAAATGCTTATATTCTTGATACACCAAAAGTCAGATTTTGTCTCTTACAAGGTCCCTTTTATATGTACACGAGGGAACCTCTAAATATCCGTTGGTCCTTCAATATAATGAAGGATAACTTTTCACCAACCAAGCAGTTTTTGGGGCTATAGCCCAACACAATCAATTTTCTCCTTTTTTGGACGATGTTGACCTTTTCGTAGTTTGTAGCAGAAGTTTGTTGATCATCAAAATAGACATAGTTAATATATAGTCAATGATTATTAATAATGACATTAAATAATTGTCTTTTGTTTGAGGGCATGTTAATTTTGCAGTTCTCTATCTGCTATTTTTCTTTATGTAATTATATTCTTTTTAAATACATTTTCTGGGTTGTGCAGAATTGTGGTAATAAACTAACAAAGATAGTTCATATTTACATGTAAACTAAAAATAATAAATATCTATGATTGTTCATAGTTGGCAATATGTCACCTTATTATGTTTCAAAATAAGAGTTTCCGGCTAAATTCATCCATTAGGTATGACTCATACTAAGGTTACATCCTTGTGCTATAATAGTTAACAAAGAAACATCCTTTTACTATCTAAAATATTAGAAAAATTATTCTTCCATTTATTCCAGTTAAAAACTTAACATTGTAGTTCCAAAACATCACTTCTCTCTCCCATCTCTCTATTTTGTCCTTTGATTTTCTTTCTTATTCTGAACATTCAAGATCAAACTTTTCTTTCTTTCTAAATATTCAAAAAAAAAAATTTAAAAAAAACTTCCTAACTCTTCTACATAATAACCAGCTAAAGGAGCTTAGTTTTGACTCTATTTGTCTTCGTACAAATAGTTGCACTAAACAAGGTAAACATTAAATTTGTAATTATTCTCTCATTTTTTGTCCCAACAACATTTAAATTGATTATTGTAGTTGATGGCGAGTAAGATCAAATTTTTTTCTGTTATCTGCGATTTTGAAAGAAATTATTGTATTTGCTAAAGATAACAAAATGTAATCATAAGATGCCCCAGATTACGCCCCTTACCTGTTTGATGAAATTCCTGAAAGAAATTGAATTTCTAAGTGTCATAACGTTTATTCTTGAATAAATTTAGCAACTTTCGTTAATACAGTAGACTATTGGATATATGTTTTTGCTTCAAAGAACCTCCACTCATCATAAAAACTATCAATTAGTTGAATTCCTATAGAAATTTTACGAAATTCACCATGATAAATAATCAACTCACTTATTAAGATACAAAGTTCAGACAATACTTGCAAGTAGTAGACTTCATTAAGATATAGCTTAAACATGATTGAGAAGGCTTTTATCTGTGCATGATTTAGTAAGACTTTAAATATTATATGTTTTCCCCTTATCTAGAATAAACTTTGGTACTACAAAGCCAACGGGTAAAATTTATTGAAAGAATTTCTTTGGGACTTGTATGTTGTGATATATTTTCAACGCCTAACTATGAACATACCTCTTATTCTGTATTGTATCATACGAATGTAACTTTTTCAGTTGAATAGGTGAAGATATCAATACATTATTGAGTAGAATAGACAAGAAAGCAAAGCCTATCTGAAAGGACCCCAAAATGTGCCTGAAAATGTGCCTCGGAATGCCAGAAATTTTAAATTCCATATATCTCAAAATCTATTTGTTATTTGAAAAATTCGACTTCATATTCTTGTTCAGGGTTAAAAATTAGGGGGAAAAGGGTCTAAAGCCAATTTTAGAGCAACCATATCAAAATTTGAAAATCCCATGGTGCAATTTCCAGTGAGGTTTTCGCGTCGCCTCCGCAATGCGGCTCTGCTTATTTTGGGGACTGTTTTTTTTAGTTCGGTCCAAGACTTCCAATTCTTGGGCCTAAGTGTTCCCAAATGTGATTTTACCCATACATAGCCTTATTTCACCCTCATATCATCCTAAATTTCTCAATACTCACTCAAACACTTAGCCATATTTTCACTCCCAAATTCAAGTACCAAACCCTCATCCCAAGCTAAGGTTCTCCTTCAAGGTTCTTCTTCAAGCTATACTTCTCCATATCTAATCTTCACCAAGTTCATCTCAAAGCTAAGCTATATGAGTTTCCTTCCATGGGTTCCTTTCACCCATGATACCCAAGCCTCCGTTTACTCAAAGTGCATGATATAAAGTTGATTTACAAATAGGTCTTGCATATTATGAAATTCATTGCACACTATGTTAAAGCTATATAAAGTTGTGACTATTTTGCTATGTTTTGATCTATAAATCATGGAGCTATTGTAAGATCTGATGAGGGGTTTTGATGTATATTGCTTGAGGGTGTTGCAAGGTGTTTATTGATAGTTTCACAATGGATTTTTTCGCATGATTTCATCTCTAAATTGCATGGTCTTGTACCCCCATTACACACCCGCCAAGTGTTTAATAAGATGTTCGGGTATGGTTTCTTGAGGATTGAAGGTCCAAAGCATGAGATATTATATGAATGAAGTTATGATGATGAAATGAGCTTATTTATATGATAAATCCTATACAAAAGTGTTGTATTAGACCATGTTCAATCTGGGGGGAACAAGAGTCCGGATAACCTAGATGGGGGTTCGTACTCATCAACTTAGTGAGGGTTTTCTACTTCACCACTAGGGTGATGGGGTGGCGTCATCATCAACCTAGATGGGGTTTGTACTCAACAACCTATTGAGGGGTTTGCACCTCACAACCTAAGTGATCGGGTGGCATTATCACCAACCTACCAAGGGGTTTGTATCTTGGAAAGCTACCTTAGTCTCTTCTACACATATGATATCCTATATTAGCATGAGTTACTTGAGCATGAGTTGCTTATGCATTGATCATAGATGCCATATTGTTATATTATGCCTATTGCCTATTATTATGCATTTTGATTATGATGTCTATCTCTTATTGCATTGTATTCTACATACTTAGTACATTCAAACGTACTAATGCATACTCTTTCCTACATGATATCACCATGTAGTAATCAGAGCCCAAGTTGATCATCCTCCTCCTCCACGTGGCTAGCTCGCTGCTACTCAAGCTAGTTGGTAAGTCCTCCAATCTGGGGACCTTTATCTATGTCTTGTCTTATTATGTATTGAGACACTCTTCTTTATATTCTATTTTGATTATGAGGGTGAGACCGATTTCTTTTTCTTAGCCCCGCTCTTGTCTATGTAGTAGAGGTGTTTGTTGGATATGCTATGTATCTATCGTATGAGTTTTGACTCTTTGTCTCTTCACTATGATGTTATGCAAACTTTCCCCTTAGCCCATTTTTCCCCATTATTACTTTTATGTCTTTTATATGCTTCCGTGACCAATGATGTGAAATGATAAGTCAAGAGGCTTTTTTGGGGTTCCTTAGGGTTCCCCATTCGCCGTGTCACGTCTATGCCCTAGCCTTGGGTCGTGACAGCTTCTGTCTTTGAAAATTTTACAAAAAATTAATATTCTCTACATGTCTTCTAAAATCAGGGTTATACCTATCTCCCATTCAATTTTTCCCCCTGATCAAGAATATGAAGTCAGATTTTCGATATCACGCATAAATTTTGAGATATATGAAAATTACAATTATG
>JAPFFP010005880.1:0-17651 GCA_026153255.1 Solanum medicagineum
AGGGGTTGAAAATGAAAAGCGTCATCATGCGGGGGGGGGGGGGATGTAAAAAAATTTGCAGGTTGAGCTCAACCCGCCCCGCACACGCCCCATTATCATCCCTATCTATTACTTACATCCCATTTTAATTGTCATGATGAGATTTGTATTTTAATAAAAATTAATTAAAAGTGTTATTTGACTAATGTATCTCTTATAAATACTTATGACTAATATATCCCTTATAAATAATTAAATGTTTATCTAGATATGTCTCTCTTAATTCTAAAAAAATTAGTACTAAAGGCAAGATTGAAAAAAGATAATCAATTCTCCGTTGATTATTTATATTGACAACTATTTTGGGATAACTATTTTTGTGTACCTGACAACTAAAATGGGACAGAAGAAGTAAAAAATATTAATGTAACTATGAACTGTAATTAGTAACGTACAACTAAGAAGGTCTAGTTTTAGCTATTTCTGAAAAAAAAAGTTTAGGGTGAAAATCATTTACATCCTCCAATTTTGAATTTTAAAAATTAAACTCTTCCATCAATTACATAAAATAGTTATTCCCCCCTTATTTTATTTAATGCTTATTTTCTCTTTGACATTTTCAAACCCTATTTATATAAAATCTTTTTATATTATATATAACATTTATTTTGTAACTATGTATTTATATATTTTTATTTAAGTTGATTACCAGTATAATGAAAATAGTCCTTTTATAAGTTTATTGCAAAAGGTATTTACCATCCCAATTTCTCTATGTCGATTTGGGATAAAGGTGTTTGAGAAGATAGTGAATTTAAATTTTAAATTTTAATTTGATAGTAATTTTAATTTTTACGGTAGAGTAATTTAGTTGGGTAGGGGTTGGCATTCGATATTTGGTTGGGAAGTTTTAAATTTCGGATTCAATAATTGATAGTCAAAGGCAGATGACAAATATAAATTTTTAAATTTTGGTTTGGTAATTAGATTATCGATAAATCAAACTTGTATTTAGTACAATATTTGATAATACTGTCACGACCTAAATGCGTCACGAGTGGCACCCATACTTTCATTCTAGTAGAAGAACCAACACCATAACCCAACTAAACAAAACTAGCATGAATAAACCATTTAAAGTTGTAGAAACAAGTTTAAATATAAGTCAAGTTGAGTTCCCATTAACTCAACTAAACAACAACTTAATGGGATATGTCCGACCAAAGATTTACCTACCCAATAGTGAAATCCTGTAAATAAAGCAAAAAGGGGTCCTATAGAAAGTACATAATGAAAATACAAATAATTGCCTAGAAAGTGAAAGTCATTATACAAAAACTCCAAGTGCCTAATATAAAGGAATGCAACCACATAAAACCATGTAAATTAAATAATTAAAGTGTTTAAATCCGGGAACAAATGACTGAGAAGATAGACAAATCCATGAAAGGCTTGAATAAACTAGCTCACCTTTGAATTTGAATGATCACTGATGTCCTAGCCGAGGTCTGTCAATAGCCACCTATAGATGTCCTGTACTTGATGTGTTGTCAAAATACAATACTTTTGATGCTTAAAACCTAGGATTTTGTGTGTTCTCAATGTAACATTTATGATTTTTATGTGTTTTTGTACTTAATTTTGTAGGAAAGCAGGTTGGTTATGACTTGAGAAAAAATTGCAGAAGTTATTAGGTTTTTGGTGAGTTACGAGACCCTCTATGATTCATCGAGGTATTTTCGTGACAAATTCAAGTGCAGGATGATATCTGAAGATCATCTATATGAGACCCATATACTAGTCATAGAGTATTCTACGAGTCGTATAAATAAGTTTCGTGAAGATTTCCAGTAAAGGACAATGTGATGTAGTTGAAGTATACAAGAGAGCAATACGAGTCGTGAATCAATCTATGATTCGTAAAGTGAAGTCGTAGAAGAGAAGTCCAAGATTCTAGAAACTGATTATGAGACACCAACTACAGCTCGTAAATCATATTACAAGTCATAGAGAGCTTTCGTGGAGTCCACTGACCAGTTTTTCTATTTTTTTAGGACTTAATTGTAATTACTATAACTAGTACTTTTAGGTTATTGTACAAAGGAGGACGTCACTATTCAGTACTTTTAGGGTTTGTACTTAGAGAACTCAATACTTGAGAGAGAAGATAGTGAGAAAACAATTGTGGGTAAATTTGATCTTGAAGCTTGTGATTCTCATTCTTGTTGGATTTGCTTCATTTCAATTTAATTGGGTAAGTATTTGATTAAGTCTTCTCAATTCATAATTTTTTCATCTACCCATAACATAAGTAGCTAAATCACAAGTAGGGTTGTGGGAACCATGAAGAACTAACTTAGTAAATTTGGGTAAGTTGCAATTATTGGAATGAGTATATGCATGTATTAATCAATTCTCTTTGTCTTGCATGTTTTCTAATGGTGGCCAACATTAGAACTCACCTAGTGTTATTGACTGGACAAAAGTAGTACTGAATTGGAAAAGATATTGAGTAACAGGATTTGATGATGTGTTCTTGTCTAATCATCCGAACTGGGCCAAGGGCAGGTTGACTGGGACTTATACATAATGGTTACTATTGCACACTATGGAGATGGGCTAAGTCACATAGTGAAATTGGCCTCTCACCTTTGACTAAAGGGCTTGATGAACTTTAATTACCGTCGTGCATGATCTACACTAGACAAGAAATGGGTTATCCGGTGATACTAAGTTAGGGTATCATGGGGAACATGATACCATAGTTGCTCTCTATTATTCGTTGTCTCTCATGTTAGTTAGTTTAATTTACTTTCTTATTGATTATTGCAAACCCCCCTTTCGGGGAATTGAGTTGGTTAACTACTTGAATTGCTTATTGGTGAATTGGTCTTGAGTCTACGTATACCTTGTGGGTTTGACCCTGACCTGGTGTAACACCCCTCATGTGCTTTGCAATGCCCCATAAGCGTATTTCTCAAATATCTGAAAAACTGTGCATGATTTCTCAAATCTGATTTCATATTCTTGTTCAGGAGAAAAATTGTGTTGGAAAAGGGAAGCCCCCAAATTTTTGAAGACCCATAGTGAAAAATAATTTTTACAATGGGAACCAAAAATAGTGTGCATGCGCGACGCGCCTGGGGCGTGGCACACTATTTCTTGAAGTGTGAGTATGGTCCGCATCGCGCCTAGGGCGCGGACCAATATAATTTTTTCCCTGTTTTTTCTACTTTATCCAAGGGCATTTGGGTAATAACTCAATGCCCATTTAAACGTGAAATCCTCTATTCTTAGCCATTATTCAACTATAGAACTCACAAAACCCTCTCAAAACCTCTCCAAAACATTATCAAATCCCCCATTCAAATTCTAGGTTTCAAGAGCAAATTTTAGAAGTCAAGAACCCAACACAAGCCTCAAGTCTTCCTCAATTCAATTTCAAGAAAGTCTTAAGTTTAGGTATGTGGGTTTCATTCATGAGTTCCTTCCACCCATGAAGCCAAACCTTCCCTCTTTATCAAATTTCATGATTTCAATATTGGATATTTTATGGGTGAATTCTACTATGCATTATAAACATGATTTGAGATTGGATTCTTCAAGTATTGATTAATTATATATGTATATCGATTGAAACTATTTCCATGAGTTGATTTATGCTTATTGAGGCTATACATGACATGACTTATGAGACTATGAATGATGGTGAATTTCTAATATGGATTTCATGACACCCAAATGAGGGTTTTACCATGATGTTGGTGGGTTGATTTAAATGACTTCAAATTAAATTGATTTTACTCCTTTCCTATACTCCTAAATTGCGTGATTTTGAGCATGCATATGCATACCCACCATGTTGATTAAGTTTTCATGACTCTGATTCTTATGTTGATAAATACTATTACATGAATTACAAAACAAGTATTTCTATGGTGATTTATGAGCTCAAGCATGTATTAAACTCCTGAAAGGATTCCATGATCTACAAGTGAATTGTTGAACTCTTATTCTATATTTTGTTCTCATGTGAATTGAGAAGCCTACTATAAGGGGTGATGAACCATGTTGTATGCCTCACTCTCTAGTACAAAGAAAATGTCTACGTGAAGGGGTCATGAACCATGTTGTATACCTCATCCTCATGTATGACTTATTAATATGCATTACCTAATGTCTACATGAAAGGGTCATGAACCATGTTGTATGCCTCACCCTCATGTACGACTTAATACCATGTACTATCCACTAACTACTAGAAGGGGTCATGACCCATGCTATATTATTCACCCTCAAGTACAAGGTGTTTGGATGAGCTATTCATGTCACTTTATTGTGAATAAAAAGTTATGCAAGCATGATTATTTTCAAGAATTTTTACACCTAAGTATTGATTATACATGTCATATTGAGCTCATGGTCTATCAATTATGATTATGCATCTTGGTTATTATGCTTATGATTCATGTTGCATTGCACCCCGTATGTTTAATACATTCCAAGTACTAATGCATACTCTATGCCTACATGATATCACCACGTAGGGACCAGAGCTCCTATTGATCCTCCTCCATGTGGCTAGCCAAATTGTTAAAGTTAGCTTTTGGTGAGTCCTCATATTCAAGGACAATATCTATTTTTCTATCATGCCTACATTATTACTTTATCTACATTTTTTGGATACTTATCTATGAGGGTGGGTACGAGAGATGTCTTGGCCTCCGCCCTATCTACTAGTAGAGGTGTCATTGGATATTACGTTGGTTTGTATTAATGAGCTTGACTCCTATTATGCTTACACTATTATGAAAAACTACCTTAGCCTCATTTCCCTTATGTTCTATTTCTACTTGTTGATATCTTAATTTTCTTCCGCAACCAAGGATGTGTAGGTGATATGCTAAGAGACTTGTTTGGGGTTCTTCAGGTTCCTCATTCGCCGTGTCAAGTCTAGGCCCTAGGCTTGGGTCGTGACAAGCTTGGTATCAGAGAACTAGGTTGTTAATGGTCCTCGTAAATCCAACACACCGCGTCAAGTAGAGTCTTATTTATGGTTTTGAAGCGCGCTAGAACTATGACTAGGAGGCTGTGAGGCGTTTTAGGAAATGTTTCACTTCTTCATGATCTATGTCATGCTCGAGATGTAAGGATAAGGCTTCCTCCCCTAAAGATCACTCTTTTACTCTTTTAGATCATTCCATTAACAAGAGGGAGACCATGGATGGCCCGCACACCCGAGGAGGGTCCGGCTCATCAAGCTTCTCAAGGAGAAAGGGCTGCGGAAGTCGAATTCTGGAATGCCATCACTATGTTGGCACATGTTATGACTAATCAATTGAATCAAGGGAACTAAGCTCTTCATGCTCCTACACCGTCCTCAAGGGTGAGGAACTTCACAAGGATGAATCCCCCGAAGTTTCATGGGTCCAAAACGGAGGATGATCCCCAAGAGTTTAATGATGAGGTGTATAAGGCGCTTGCTATCATGGGGATGAATGCGGAGGAAAAATGGAATTAGAAGCCTATAAACTCAAGGGTGTGGCCCAAATTTTGCTTGCTTAATGCAAATTGGAGAGAGGAAACAATGATGCCATTCCTTGGGAGGAGTTTAAGGCTGCCTTCCTCAACTGGTTCTTTCATATTGAGTTGAGAGAGGCAAAACTGATGGAGTTCATTAATCTTCAAGCAAGGCTCCATGAGTGTGAGAGAATATGCCCTCAAATTCATTATACTCTCAAAGTATGCTACTCACTTGGTTGTCGTTCCTAGAAAAGAATGAACAAGTTTGTGTTGGGAGTGTCTAATTTGGTGAAGGAAAAGTGTCGCATCGCTATGTTTGTGGGTGATATAGACTTATCTTGACTCATGACCTACGTAGAACAATTTGAGGGGAAAAAGATTAGGAAGAGGAGAATTAGGGAGTTCAAGAGGGCTTGGTTTGGTGGTGGCTTCTAAGGTGCTAAGGGTGGCCATGTCCAACAAGGTTACAAATTTCAAGGCCAAGGGTCCTCTAGTGCTCCAAACAAGAGGTTTGCTAATGATGGAGTGCCTAACCTAAGGTTTCGAGGTGTCAATGGTGGGATGACTAATCCTAGGTGCGAAAAGTGAGGAGAAATCATAATGGCAAATACTTGAGGGATTCGAATGCTTGCTATAGGTGTGGGAGAGTAGGCCACAAGCTTGTTGATTGCCTTTATGCTCAAAACAAGGGCAAGGATGGTCGTCCTCAAGGACAAGGTGGTTATGTTGATCAAAGGGCTCAAGGTGGCCAACAAGGTGGTGCTCCACGTCACAATCGGTTTTACACTCTTCAAGGGAGACAAGGAGTGGATGAGGTGCCCGATGTTGTTACCAGTATGTTAAAGGTTTTTTGTTATGATGTGTATGCTTTATTAGATCTGAGTGCTACTCTTTCCTTCATTGCTCCTTTTTTTACTACTAAGCTTTATGTGTGCTCCAAATTGCTGTGTAAACCCTATGGGGTGTCTACCCTCGTTGGTGAGTCCATTGTTGCTAGAAAAGTCTACAGGGGTTGTCCCGTGTCTATATTGCATAAAGACTTGCCTTGTGATTTTGTTGAACTTGACATGGTGGGTTTCGACATTATTTTTGGGATGGATTAGTTATATATATATCATGCTTCCATTGATTGTAGAATCCATAAAGTTAGGTTCCAAATTCCTAATGAGCCCATCTTTGAGTGGGAAGGTCATGATTCAGTGGTTAAGGGTAGATCCATCACTTGTCTTAAAGCCTCGAAATTGATTCCTAAGGGTTGCATTTACCATCTTGTAAGGGTTAGGCATGTTGAGTCTAAAGTCCTTCCAATTGAGTCGGTTCTGGTGGTCAATGGGTTTCTTAATGTCTTTTTTGATAAGCTTTCTAGTGTTCCTCCCAAAAGGGAAATAAACTTTGGCATAGATCTCCTCCCCAGTACACAACCCATATCCATTCCTCCTTACCATATGGCCTTGATGGAGTTAAATAAGTTGAAGGACCAATTGAAAAATTTGTTGGAGAAGGGTTTCATAAGGCCTAGCATGTCACCTTGGGGTGCACCAGTGTTGTTTGTAAGAAAGAAAGATGACTCACTTAGAATGTGCATTGACTATGGGCAATTCAATAAGGTCACTATAAAGAACAAGTATCCTTTACTAAGGATAGATAACCTGTTTGATCAACTACAAGGGGCTAGTCATTTTTCTAAGATTGATCTTCGGTTCGGATACCACCAAGTAAGGGCGAAAGAGTGTGATATTCCCAAAATGATCTTCTGTACTAGGTATGGGTGTTTTGAATTTGTGGTGATATCATTTGGTTTAACTAATCCTCCGACGATATTTGTGGAGCTTATGAATAGGGTCTTTAAACCCTCCCTTGATATGTTTGTGATAGTATTCATAGATGACATATTGATTTATTCCCGAAGGGAAGAAGAACATGTGATTCATTTTGCAAATTTTGAGAGATGAGAAATTGTTTGCTATATTTGATAAATATTAATTTTGGTTGAAAGAGGTTGCATTCCTAGGGTATGTGATGTCGGGTGATGGAATTAAAGTGGATCCTAAGAAGACGGAGGTGATAAAGAATTTGCCTAGGCCCTTGATTCCGATGGATATTAGGAATTTCTTGGGTTTAACAGGATACTACCAGAGATTTGTGAATGGTTTCTCTTCTATTGCTTCCTCTATGACAAAACTAACACAAAAAAGGTAAAATATGTTTGGACCGATGAATGTGAAAGAAATTTTCGAACTTTGAAAGACAAGCTTATCTCCACTCCTATCTTGAATTTACTGGAAGGGTTAGAAGAGTTTATGGTTTGTTATAATTCCTCAAGAATTAGTTTGGGGTATGTATTGATGCAAAATGGCAAGGTTACAGCATATGCTTCTTGGCAACTAAAGGTGCATGAGCGTAATTATCCCATCCATGATCTTGAATTACCTATCATGGTGTTTGCTTTGAAAATATGGCGTCATTATTTCTATGGGGTTCATATAGATGTATTTACTGATCACAAGAGTCTCTTATATGTGATCACACAAAGGGACCTTAATTTTAGACAAAGAAGTTGGTTAGAGCTCCTTAAAGATTATGACATGAGTATGCACTATCATCTTGAAAAAACTAATGTTATGGCCAATGCTTTGAGTAGAGTGTCCATGAGAAGTGTAGCTCACATTGATGATGGCAAAAGGAGGTGGCTAGAGAAGTTCACCGATTAGCTAGGTTGGAGGTTAGGTTGAATGAAATTGAAAATGGAGGTGTAGAGGTTATGGATGGTTCCAAATCTTCTTTGATTGAAGAGGTCAAGTCCAAACAAGACCTTGACCCAGCCTTTGCTAGAATTGAAAGCTTTTGTGAAGGATAGTAAACCGGAGGTTTTCTCCCAAGGGGGAGATAGTGTCCTTAGGTACCAAGGTAGGCTATGTGTTCCTAATGTTGATGACTTGAGGGAGTTGATTTTGGAAGAGGCCTATAATATCCTATTCTGTTCAATCTGGTTCCACAAAAATGTTTAGAGACTTAAGGGTGATTTATTGGTGGGGAGGTATGAAGAGGGACATTCCTAGTTTCTAGCCGGTTGTCAAACTTTCCAACAAGTGAAAGTCGAACATCAAAGGCCAGGTGGCCTAGCCCAATACATAGAAATTTCCACTTGGAAGTGGGAAGAGATTAAAATGGATTTTGTGATTGGTTTGCCAAAGACTAGGAAGCATTTTGATTCTATTTGGGTTATTGTTGATAGGATGCCAAAGTTGACTCACCTTTTACTAGTTAAAACAGCTTATGGTGCCAAGGCTTATGCCAAACTATACATTTATGAGTTGGTTAGGTTGCATGGGGTGCCATTGTCCATTATCTCGGATCGTGGTGCTTAATTCACTTCTCATTTTTGGAGATCCTTCAAAAAGGGTCTTTGTACCAAGGTCAAGCTTAGAACGATTTTTCATCCTCAAATGGATGGTCAAGCTGAAAGAACAATTAAAACTCTTGTGGATATGCTTAGGGATTGTGTTTTGGAGTTCAAAGGAAGTTAGGGTGAACATATTCCACTCGAGTTTGCTTATAACAATAGCTACCACTCTAGTATTTGCATGGGCCCCTTTGAAGCTTTATATGGTCGGCGTTGTAGATCCCGATTAGGTGGTTTGATGTAGGGGAAATGGCTTTGTTAAGCCTAGATTTGGTTATGGAAGATTTGGATAAGGCGAGATTGATATGGGAGAGATTGAGGACGGCTCAAAGTAGGCAAAGGTCCTACTTTGATGTGAGAAGAAAAGACCTTGAGTTCAATGTTGATGATTGGGTATACTTGAAAGTCTCACCCATAAAGAGTATGGTACGGTTTGGCAAGAAAGGGAAATTGAGCCCAAGGTTTGTGGGACCCAATAGAATCTTGAGGAGAATTGGTAAGGTTGCATATGAATTAGAGTTGCCTATGGATATGACTATGGTTCATCCGGTCTTCCATGTGTCTATGTTAAGGAAGTGCGTAGGTGACCCAAGTGCTATAGTGCCCTTAGAGGTGGTAGGTGTTGTGGTGGATACTTGACCTATGACGAGGTCCCGATAGAGATAATGGATAGGCAAGTGAAAAGATTGAGGAACAAAGATGTAGTGTTCGTCAAAATCCTTTGGATGAATCTGTCACGCCCAAAGTCCCGTTAAGGCGGACTGGCACCCGTTGCCGATAAGGCTCGGGAGAACTAACCTATATGTATGCACTTTCTATACATATTATAAGGGATTTATACATAAAACATGCTTTTAAGAAAGTAAACAGTAATAACAACCCAAAAGGAAATGCATATGACTAGGCCATTGGGGCCACATTGTTTAAAGTACGACACATGACCACACTTTAATTTATATAGTCTACAAAGCCTCTAGATAAGGAAAAGTATCTAATAAGGGTCAGGACAGGCCCCGCCTTGACTAACTGTACAACACAAAAGTATAAGCTCTAGACACGCAAAGCTCCGAAGCAACTTGGAGCTTGGTAACAGCAACTGGAAATCCCGTACTCCTGCTAGGGAGATCTACTAGCTCCTGTACCTGCAGCATGAAATGCAGGTCCCCCATAAGGGATGTCAGTACGAGATAATGAACTAAATATCTAACGCAGGAAATACTGTATACGAAGTAACAACTCAAATGAAACTATGCACTAGTGTAGGATAAGAGACCACCTTTAGTTATACTGTGGGATCATATACTTTATGTTCTTTCTATACTTTACCTTTACTGTATAATCTGTGCACAACAAGTAACACAAATGACCAACTGATCACTGGTAAATCTATATTGGGATCGGCCCTGGCTAGGCTTTTCCTTTAACCCCTTGGGCTACCCCCCGTGATAGGATCGACCCTGGCTAGGTGATTCTTCCATCCCTCGAGTTACCATCCATCAATAAGTAATATACTCATCTTTCAATTACTTTTGAGATGATTTTTTTGGTATTCATAATATTGGAGCTATAGGACTGTAGATACAACATACAACATGTAAATAATCAAAAAAGACAACACCATAATGAAAGGAGTAGGTTACACCAATAATGAAATGCTTGCACATAAACTTTGTTTAGTAGAACGAACTCGTATATCTTGGTATCCAAGTATGTATGCAGGTTTGCAAGTGACTATGTATGGGAGCATATGAACATATGAATGAGTGGAGACACGGTTAATAGTTGTGAGGAGTTGGTAAGTGCCTATATGTGTCAAGGCAGAATCTAGATTTCATGCCAAGTAATACGAAATCGAGTAGCCTTACATACCTCGCTGTACGACCTCGCTATTACCTTGAGATAACCTTCCCTTCCTCCCAATATTTATCTACAACATAGTATGTGATAAAACTAGCATTAGCAGCCAATAGATATATCTTGGTAGCCCAATCTCATAAAAAACAACATATGGGCAGCAAGCGTATAATTATAAACCCGAGTGTATTCTTTCAAACTTTCCACCCCTAATCATATTTTCTAATACACATCCTCATATACATATCATGTGCAACCTGTTCTAATGCCATAATAGTCTTATAACAGCCCACAAAGCACAAAACACAACAATTCTACGCAACATACAAATAAGCGTCACAACGTTGCATCCCTTCGCTACATTACGATGTTGACGATTCCAAAACTTTACGAACTTCAACCAAACTATTCCCACAATGTTTATACATACAAACAGTCCTAAAATAGTTCAAAAACAGTCCTCAAAATAGGTGGAGGACGTGAGACCATAGCCCCCAATCAATCAGCCCACAAGTTCGTACTAAGAACACAATTGCGATATCCTATAAGAACTCACTTTAGCGGACTGTAAAAGTGGTGCAGCAGCTTAGTTACATCACTAAAAAAATATACCTTGTTAAAAGCATGAGTCTTACTTCATAATTCAGCTAACCAAGAAGAGAAAATCCTCTTGAATAACAAGAAAAGTTCATAACAATCTTTAGGACACATGCTGTCCAAATTTTTCAGCATATACCTCACCAACATAGTCTCTTGTTTTTCATGAATAAACCTTACTAAACATACAACTATAATCACTTAAATTTACCTTCAAGGTTTAGGGACTCCTTAAGAATTCTAAAAGCTTCCTTTGGCTGCTTTACAAAGTCAAGAAAGAAGAACAATGAGGTTTTGTGAAAGCTGAAATTTTACAAGTCCAAGAATGAATTAAGTTTGCTACTTGTAACCCCTTTTTAAAGGATTAATTTGGATGACTTTATTTTACCTTTTAATCCTTATTCTATCAAGTAATTAAAGTTCCATTTTTCCCCTTTCACTTGGGCGTTAAAGGGCTCCAAATTGATGGGCCTTTACTGCCTATTTTCCCCCTTCTCTCTTAGTTAGTTGGGCCTAACTTACTAAAGAAATTGTGATATCTTTGGGCTCTTTTAATATCCTTCTTGGGCTGAAAATATAATCCATTTATGATGCTAAAACATAGGCTAAAGTTATACCCTTAACACATACTTTATTCATAATTGGAGTTGGACCAATTCGACATCGGGCCTCGTCTCCGTTTAGCTAGGAAATTTAAGCTAAGCAAGTAGGTGACTCACCTACTAGCTTCTTAAGTCCTATAAGCACCTCAGTTCTCTCACTTTGTTTAGGGTCGTGATCTCCTCGATTTGACACAAAATATGTATACACTCGACCCTCTTAAGCATTAGACGCACATATCGCCCTATAACATGAGATTCAAGCACTTTTAAAAATGGGCGCTAATTTGACCAAACCATATCATGTTTTATTTGCATAGTACTGGTATTGTAAGATGTGGGGTATTACATCCTCCCCCCCTTCGAATGTTAGCACAATTGGATATCTTAACCAAGCTTAAGTCTTTACTTACACAAACTTTTGACAACACAGTAAGTATTCAACCACACGTACCTATTAGTGTCCCAATTCTCGTGTTGGACATCCTCTTTAGCTTTAAATAAGTAAGGGTATTTTAATTTCATCGCTTCCTCGGCCTCCCATGTTATTTCTTCTGCTTGCTTGTTACTCCAAAGTACATTCACTGAAGCTATTTCTTTATTCCTTAGCTTCTTAACTTGACGATCTAGAATAGCAATAGGTACCTCTTCATATGTGAGATCATCTATAACCTGCACGTCTTCAATAGGAGTGACACTGGATGGGTCACTTATGCATTTTCGAAGCATTGAGACATGAAAAACTGGATGAACCATTGAAAGCTCTTGGGGTGGCTCTAGTTCATATGCAACCTGCTCGAACTTCTTAATAACTTTATCTGGCCCTAAGTAATGTGGGCTCAGTTTTCTTTTCTTACCAAATCTCATAACCCCTTTCATTGGAGACACTTATAAAAATACCCAATCCCTTATTGAGAATTCCAATCCTCTCCTTAGCATCCGCATATGATTTGTGATGACTCTGGGCTGTTTCTAGCCGCTGCTGTATTACCTTAACTTTTTCCATGGTGTTTTGTACTAGATCTGGCCCAAGCAAGGTAGTTTCACCCGCTTCAAACCATCCAATTGGCGACCTACATTTCCTCCCATACAAAGCTTCGTAAGGTGCCATCTTGATGCTCGCATTGTAGCTATTATTATATTCAAATCCAATAAGTCGCAAATGGTCCACCCAACTGCCTTTATAGTCCAATGCACAAGCTCGCAACATATCTTCAAGTGTCTAAATGGTGCGTTCTGCTTGATCGTATGTTTGAGGGTGGAAAGTTGTACTCAAATTCACTTGTGTCCCTAAACTCCTTTGGAAGGACTTCCAAAACTTTGCAGTGCACTGAGCTCATCGGTCAGATATAATGGAGACTGAAACTCCATGTAGCGTGAGTATCTCTTTAAGGTATAGCTTGGCATACTCTTCAGCTGTATAATCACTCCTAACTGGCAAGAAGTGTGCTGAGTTTGTGAGTCTGTCAACTTTTACCCCTATGGAGTCAAACTTCTGAGATGAGTGAGGCAACCCGGTAACAAAATCCATGTTGATTATATCCCACTTCCATGTTGGAAGCTCTGTACATTGCATATAACCTCTTGGCTTTTGATGTTCTACTTTCACTTATTGGCAACTTGGACAATGAGCCACAAATTCTGCAAGGTCCTTTTTCATGCCTCCCCACCAAAACATTCCCTTCAGGTCATGATACATCTTAGTTGATCCTGGATGGATGGAATATCGGGAATGATGGGATTTTTTCATTATCCTCTTTCTTAATCCTTTAGTATCAGGCACACATAATCTATTTTGGCAGTAAAGTACTCCATTTTATGTAAGGTCAAAGCCCTTTATCGTACCCTGCTCACCTTTTCCTTAAGCTATCCTAGAATGGGATCCTCAAACTGTTTTTCTTTCACCTCTATGACTAATGAAGACGCTGCTGCATTATGTATAATAACCCCTTCCTTTGGAGTTTCAAGAAGGCGAACTCCCAAACTGGCTAGCTGACGTAGATCCTTAGCCACTCCTTGACTTACCATAGCTTGATCACCAGTATTCATGATTGCTTTACGACTTAGAGCATCGGCTACCACATTTGCCTTCCCCGGATGGTATAGTATATTAACATCGTAATCCTTTATTAGCTCTAGCCATCTACGTTGTCTTAAGTTTAGGCCTTTCTACTTAAAGATGTATTGTAAACTCTTATGATCAGTATATATGTCAACGTGAACCCCATACAAATAGTGGCGCCATATTTTCAGAGCAAATACAACCGTTGCTAGCTCAAGATCATGAGTTGGGTAGTTTTTCTCATGTAGTCGTAGCTGTCTAGATGCATAAGTAATTACCCTACCATGTTGTGTCAGCACACACCCTAAGCCAACTCCTGAAGCATCGCAATACACTGCATACCCCTCGGTGCCTTTTGGAAGTAATAGCACAAGTGTAGAAGTTAGCTTATTTTTCAGCTCCTGGAAGCTCCTTTCACATGCATCATTCCATTGGAACTTGGTTGCCTTATGTGTCAACTTTGTCAGAGTTGCAGAAATAGAAGAAAAACCTTCAACAAACCTCCTGTAATAACCTGCCAAACCTAGGAAGCTCTGAACTTTCGTGGGTGTTGTTGGTCTTGGGCAATCTTTCACAGCCTCTATCTTTTGTGAATCAACCCTTATTCCCTCGTCAAACACAATATGACCCAAGAATGCCACTGATTTTTAGCCAAAATTCACATTTAGAAAACTTGGCATATAATTGTCGATCACGAAGAACTTGTAGCACCTGTCGTAAGTGATTTGCATGGTCCTTTTCTGATCTTGAATATAACAAAATGTCATCTATAATATTATCACAAACACATCCAAGAATGGTTTGAATACCCTATTCATCAGATCCATAAAAAAATTGTTGGTGCATTCGTTAGCCGAAATGACATAACAAGAAATTCAAAGTGACCATAGCGTGTTCTAAAAGCTGTCTTGGGTATAATTTTTCTCCTTCACCCTCTCTTGGTAATACCTGATCTCAAATCAATTTTTGAAAAGCATTTGGCACCATGTAACTGATCAAATAAATCATCAATCCTGGGGAGGGGGTATTTATTCTTAACTGTGACCCTATTCAATTGTGGATAGTCGATACACATTCTCAAGGTTCCATCCTTTTTGCGTACAAATAACACTGGTGCACCCCAAGGGGACACACTAGGTCTTATTAAACCCTTCTCCAATAAGTCTTTTAACTATTCTTTTTATTCACGAAATTCTGCCAGGGCCATTCTATACGGAGGGATGGAAATAAATTGAGTGTCTGGAAGTAAGTCAATACCAAAATCTATTTCTCGTTCTGGAGGTAAACCTGGAAGTTATTCAGGGAACAAATCAACAAATTTATTCACTATTGGAACTGATTGAAGAGTTTGTGATTCTGCCTCCGTATCTCTCACTCTAACTAAATGACATATATACCTCTTCTATATCATCTTTCTGGCCTTAAAATAAGACATAAGCTTACTCTTTGGCGCCCCAATATTGCCTTCCCATTCAAGAACTGCCTCATTTGGAAAGTGGAAGTACACTTTCTAAGTTCGACAATCCACGGTGGCATAGCAAGAAGCTAACCAATCTATGCCCATTATAACATCGAATTCTACCATTTCTAGATCAATAAGGTTAGCCAATGTGTCAAGGTCACAAATAGTTACTACACAGTCATAATAAACCCTTCTAGCCATAATAGATTCACCGGTTGGTGTAGACACTTCAAATGGTATGTTCAATAATTTGGGTGTTCTCTTAAGCTTCCCAGCAACTAGTGGAGTAATCTATGATAGTGTAGAACCAAGGTCAATTAATGCATATAAATTATGTGAAAAGATGGACAATATACCTGTGACCACATCAGGTGAAGCTTCTAAATTTTGCCGACTCCCTAGACCATAAGTGCGATTCTGGACTTCGCTAGAGCTAGCTGCCCCTCTAACACCTCTGCCATGACCCATAGGTACTTGTTGACCCCTACCTCATAGAGAAACTGACGATGATGATGCAACCACAGATCCTGTAGGTTGTGCTATATCACTCATACGTCTCCTCGGGCAATCTCTCATCATATGCCCTGGCGCACCACACCAATAATAAGCATCCGTCCTAACATGACATATACCTGAATGACTTCTTCCATACTATTTATATGGCTGCGTAGGGGTCATTTGCTAGCCTGCTGAATATCCCGCTATCCGAGTGCCTTGCCCTTCACTTCTTGGACCAAACTGATTTCTCCAAGACCCCTGAAGTTGTGGTGGAACATTGGCTGCAGAGTAGGAGGATGATGGCCTAGGTGGTCTATTAGAAAGCCGAGGTGGTGTAAACTGCCCCGTAGATCTGGCCCTTTTGGCCTGCCCCCTTTCCAAATCTTGTATCCTTCTCCTTTGCCTCTGATCCTCCAACTTCTGTGCAAAAGCTTGCATTCTCGTTATATCCATTTCTTTGTTCAAGGAAGCAATGGTACGGTCTCTGACCAAATACGTATCCAATCTATCTACATATCGATGAACTCTATCTGCCATAGTAGCAACTACATTAGGAGCATACCTGGCTAGGGAATTAAATTGAAGGCTATACTCCCTCACGCTCATATTCCAATGGTGGAGATTCAAGAACTGATCTGCACGGGCCTCTCAGATCTCTAAGTGCAAGTAATGGTTAAGAAATGCCTCTTTGAACTCCTTCCAGGTAGTTGGGGGTGCATCTATACCCTTAGATTGCTTCCAAGCTTCATACCACAATATAGCCACATCCTTCAACCTATATGTCGCTAACTCGACGGCTTCTGTACCACTCACATGTGTAACATCTAAAGTGCGCTGAATCTGATCAATAAAGTCTTAGGGATCTTCATTAGGATTTGACCCAGTGAAGGATGGAGGGTCCAAATTAAGGAAATCACGTATCCTTGTGCTAACTGCCCTATTCGCACCACCTACACCTATAACCGGACCTTCCTGTCTTTGACCTTGGCCAGCAACTATACCGGTCAATAGTTGGACAACATTTTTCAGATCCTGCACGGTAGCATCAATAGGTGGTTCTGGGGGAATTTCACTACTTTCGGGTTCATCAGGAGCTGGAGGAGTTGGAGATGTCTGTGACAGAGACTCCTCTTGAACCTTATTTCGTTGTCTCACCTGACTGGGTATACCAACCACCACTTCTACTCTCTTCCCTTTACCTTTGTTTTGCCTGGTTTCTGCCATACTTGCTGTACAAAACAATTCAGGAGTTAGATATAATGCACATATTACACTTGGATTTATGGCAGGATCTAAAGAATGAAAAGAAAGTAATAACTCCTAAATGTCACGTAGTGTCCTGCTTATAAATGTGGTGCACAACACATCGATAAACAAGAATCTATATAGAAACAGCTTTGTAGACTCCCTAGGATGACCCGCTCTGATACCAATTCTGTCACGCCCAAAGTCCCGTTAAGGCGGACTGGCACCAGTTGCCGATAAGGCTCGGAAGAACCAACCTGTAAGTATGCGCTTTCTATACACATTATAAGGGATTTCTACATAAAACATTCTTTCAAGAAAGTAAATAGTAATAACAAGCCAAAAGGAAATACATATGACTAGGCCGTTGGGGCCACATTGTCTAAAGTATGAGACATAACCATACTTTAATTTACATAGTCTACAAAG
>JAPFFP010005891.1:0-40814 GCA_026153255.1 Solanum medicagineum
GTGACGGGGAGGGTGCAGGCAGGCGATGGCTGGGGCGCAGGGGTATTTTATTGATTTTGGGGGGTTATAAGGGTCATTTAATTACTAAATAGTGGTCAAAATGTGTGGGGAAAAGGGCATAAAATTATGTGGTGCGAAGGGAATTTTTGACTCATTTTTAAAACGAAGAAAAATGTCAAACACAAGGGAGTGGGCATGGGACCTAGGTGTGGCAACATTATCCTTTCCCATTGTGCTATGGCATGGTATGGTATGGCCTCAAGTAGTGCTAACGGCATGCCAAAGGTTGCCCATGCAAGCCATGCAGAAATGGCAAAAGAATTACACCCAAACAAGTCAATTACCCAACCTTCACATATATCTTCATTTCGAATAATTCCAAACGCAAACCAAACTTCATTTTAAGTCTTAACTTCACATAACATTGCCCCCAAAATATTATACCAAGGATAAACCAACCGCCCTTCCATGACCACCTCAACAATCACATAACTAAACCAAGATAATCACTAAGATAACCTTAATTTCAAATTTTACTTAACTCAATAGGAATTCACTTGAACACTATCTTTTCACGCAAGTGTAGGATTGAAAACACCTTGTACATTACAATTTATTCCCCTTGGGATCATTTGTCCTCGAATGAGACAAGAGTAGTTTGAATGAATAGGAATTGAAATAGTGACTAAGAGCTTAACATATCAAAATGCAAAATAGAACTTATTTTCATGCAAAACTTATACAAATATCGTAAAGTAACATCAAAATAATTATGCATGCTTAGTAATTATAACAGTGACAAAATGGTACATAATGAGAAATTGGGACTCAAGGAATAGAATTACCTAAACTATAGGCTTAATTAGTTGGGAAAAGATGGGGATATTTCTTCATCATATCTGCTTCAGCTTCCCATGTAGTGCTCTCAACAAGTTAGTTCCTCGAAAGCATCTTGATGGATGCCACATCCTTATTTCTCAACCTCTTGACTTGTCGATCCAAAATTTATACCAATATTTCTTCATAAGTCAAATTTTCTCCAACTCTCACAACATCCAATGGAACTATAGAACTTGTGTCATCAATGCACTTTCTTAACATAGATATACGAAAAACAGGGTGAACCAACTCCATCTCATTATGCAACTCAAACTAATAAGCTACCTTTCCAATCCTTTTTAAAATTTTGTAAGGACCCACAAACGTTGGGCTCAACTTGCCTTTTTTGCCAAAATGAATAACACCCTTCATAGGTGAAACTTTGAGATACACCCAATCTCCCACATCAAATTCAAGATCTCTTCTCCTCATATCCGAATTTGGCTTTGACCCATTTTACCTACATCAAACCAGCCAACTAGTGATCTACATCGCCTACCATAAAGAGCTTTAAATAGAGCCATCTCGATGCTAGAATGATAACTGTTGTTATATGCAAACTCAATTAGAGGTAAATGATCATCCCAATTACCTTTAAATTCCAAGACACATGCTCTCAACATATCCTCCAATGTTTGAATGGTCCTTTAAGCTTGACCATCTATTTGAGGATGAAATGCGGTACTCAGCTTAACTTTGGTACCCAAACCTCATTGGAATGCCTTCCAAAAATTAGAAGTGAATTGAAGGCCACGATATGATATTATCGACAAAGGAACACCATTTAACCAGACTAACTCATGAATATATAACCTTGCATAATCTTCAGCACTATACAAAGTCTTAACTAGCTAGAAATAAGTTGATTTGGTCATATGGTCCACAATCACCCAAATTGAATCATATTGTTTCCGATTCCGAGGCAATCCAAAAATGAAATCCATATTGATTTCCTCCTACTTCCAAGTTGGGATTTCAATGCCTTAAGCTAGCCCACTACGCCTTTGATGCTCGGCTTTCACTTGCTGACAATTTAGACACTCAGCTACAAACTTTGCTATGTCCTTTTTCATATTACCTCACCAGTAGACTTCTTTCATATCTCGATACATTTTGGTGCAACCCAGATGAATGGAGTAAGATGAATTATGAGCCTCTTGCAAGATCAAGGTTCTCAATCCATCTACATCTGGCACACACAACTGGCCTTGGTATCTAAGGAAACCAACTCCCCCTTGTGAGAAAACCCCTACTTTCTTTTGTTCAACTAATTTCTCTAATTCAATCAAAGTAGGGTCAAGGTCTTGCTTTGACTTCACATCAATAATCAAATAAGATTGAGACCCATCATGAACAAATATGCCACCATCATTAGTACCTCCCAACCTAACACCCAATTTAGACAATTGATTGACTTACTTTGCCAACTTTTTCTTTTCACCCTCAACATGACTCATACTACCCATGGTTATTCTACTCAAAGCATCAGCCACCACATTGGCCTTACACGGATGGTAGTGGACACTCATATCAGTATTTCAGAAGTTCAAGCTATCTCTATTGCCTTAGATTCAAGTCTCTTTGAATGAATACATACTGCAAGCTCTTGTGATTGATAAATACATCCACGTGAACCCCATAATGATAGTGATGCGAAATTTTTAGAGCAAACACTACTTATGACAATTGAAGGTCATGAGTTGGATAATTACGCTAATGCACTTTCAACTGTCTAGAAGCATAAGTTATGACCTTACCATTTTGCATCAACACGCAACCCAACCCAACCCTAGATGCATCACAATATACCACAAAACCATCCAAACCATCTGGAAGAGTCAAGATGGGAGCCAAAGTTAGCTTTTCTTTCAATGTCTGCAAACTCTTCTCACATTCATCAAACCACACAAACTTAGACTTTTCTGGGTCAATTTGGTCAAAGGAGACGCGATTGAAGAAAACCCTGCTACAAACCGTCGGTAGTAACCTGCCAAACCTAAAAAACTCCTTATTTCAGACAGAGTTAAGGGTCTAGGATGATTTTGCACCACTTCAGTCTTCCTTAGTCCACCATAATACCTTTATGAGTCACCATATGGCCAAGGAAAGAAACTTCTTTCATCCAAAATTCACACTTGCTGAATTTGGCGTACAATTTCTCATCTCTCAAAGTTTGAATGACTGTTCTCAAATGTCCCTCATGCTCCTTCTCACTTTGGTATTAGACTAGTACGTCATTAATTAAGACCACAACAAAAATATCAAGGTAAGGTTTGAAGACCCGATTCATAAGATCCATAAATATAGCTGGCGTATTTGCAATAGACAAGGCGTAACCAAAAACTCATAGTGCCCATACCTTGTTCTAAAAGCTGTCTTAGGAATATCACTTTTCCTAACTCGTAACTGGTGATACCCAGAACGAAGGTCGGTCTTAGAAAAATAACCAGCTCTTTGTAGGTGGTCAAATAAATCATCTATCCTCGGAAGTGGGTACTTATTCTTAACGTTGACTTTGTTGAGTTGACGATAGTCAATGCACATTCGGAGTGACCCGTCCTTCTTCCTTATAAACAAAACAAGAGCACCCCATGGAGATTTGCTAGGACTAATAAATTCCTTCTCCAATAAATCTTTCAACAGATCCTTACGTTCTTTGAACTCTGCTGGTGTCATCCTATAGGGTGGAATAGAGATAGGTTTGGCATTGGGAAGGAGGTCTATGCCAAAATCAATTTCCCTTTCGGTAGGAATACCAGGAACATCTTCGGGAAACATATCGGGGAACTCATTGACTGTAGGAACAGACTCAAGAGAGGGAACCTTAGAAGAAACATCTAGGACCCTAACCATATGATAGATGCACCCCTTAGATATCATCTTACGAGCACTAAGATATGAAATAAACCTAGGGTTCATTAGGAATTTGGAATTTAACTTTACAAGTTCTACAATCTATGGTGGCATAAGAGGCATGTAACCAGTCCATACCAAGGATGACATCAAAATCTACCATAACAATTCAATAAGAGTGCACGGAAGAGTCTTATGCATAATAGACATAGGAACATTTTTATAGACTCTTTTAGCAACTATTGACTTACCCATGGGAGTAGACACAAAAAAAGAGTCATGCAAACTTTTGGGACTTAAATTAAACCTGTTGGCAAGGAAAGGGGTCACAATGGATAAGTTGGCACCAGAATCAAACAACACATAAACATCAAAATCAAACACTTTCAACATACCCGTGACAACATTTGGCTGATCTTCCTCCTCTTGCCTCCCATGTAGTGCATAGAACCTATTGTTGCAAGGACCACCACCTTGTTGCACAGCTTATGGCTTTTGGTCCGCCTGCACATCTTTACCATGCGGGTGACTACCCTTACCCTTATTATGAGCCTTAGGGCAATTGGCAACTTTATGACCTAGTTGACCACATGCAAAACAACTTCCTGACTCCCAATAGCACACACCACCATGGCTCTTACAACACTTTTTGCATGTTGGCCAAGCTTGAGAATGGACACCACTTTGTTGACGTTGATCATTAGTATGACTTCGGTTGAAGGCATTCGAAGACCCTTGTTGTTGGAACCTTTGGTTTTGATGACCTCGGTTACCATCACCACCCTTGTGACCTTGATACTCCTATCATACCTCGGCCTTTTACCATCATTTTTCCTCAGCTTGGGAATCTTCTTTTCTTCAACTTGCTCCACATAAATCATAAGTTGAGACAAATCCATGCCTTGGATTAGTAGGGCAGTTTGGCATTCTTCCTTGATAAGGTCGGAGACTCCCGAAATAAACATATCCATCCTAGTCCTAGGATCGAATATCGGCATAGGAGCATATTTGGAGAGTGTGTTGAATTTCAATGAGTACTCGCGAATGCTCATTGACCCTTGCCTCAAGTTCATAAACTCTTTCATTTTGGCTTCCCTTAATTCAAGAGGGAAAAAGTGATTCAAGAACGCAACTTTCAATTCTTCCCAATCAATTGGACCACCAAGCACCCTTTCACCTTCCCACTAATCATACCAAATCTGGCCAAGGATTTTAAGTTGGTAGGCTGCCAACTCTGCCTTATCCTCCGATGACATATCCAAAATCGAGAAAACCTTGTATATCTCATCAATGAACTCCATGGTATCCTCATCAATTCTAGTTCCATAAAATTTTGGTGGGTTTATAATAGTGAAATCTCTCACCCTTACTACCTGGTTGGGAGCTTGAGGTGCTGGAGTTTGATGTGGAGCTTGCGTAGCCAATTGGTAACTATTTGAGCCAATAATGAGATAACATTCCTGAACTCGACTTGTGACACATTACCCTCTTCTGGAGGTTGAGGAACCTGACATAGCGCAATATTTCTTATTGGCGGCATTTTCTATAGTGCAACGAACAAGTTATTAGAAGGAAGGATATCTTAAGTTACTCTAAGGCATGATTTGATTTAAACAAAGAAGTGAGACAATCCTAAACATCTCATAGCCTCCAATTCATAGTTGTAGCGCGCTTCACCACCATGAATAAGACTACTAGATGTGGTGTGTGGACTTCCAAGGATCATTTTAGAACCTTATGCTCTGATACCAAGCTTGTCACGACCCAACCTAGGGCCTAGGTGTGACACAGCGAATAAGAACCTGAAGGCCCCCAAACAAGCCTCTTAAATCATAATTGTACATTATAGGTTTAAATGGTAAATGGCAAATAGATGACAATAAAATATGGGGAATGGGACTAAGGGACAACTTGTAACCATAAGCAGAAGCATAAGTTAAATAGTTTATAACATACCAAGTGTAGCAATAGTCCAGGCACTCCTCTAAAAATGACAATATACAGAGCCAAGAATAAAAGTCTAGGCTCCTCAATACTAAGTAAAAATGAAAGTACATCAAATATCTAAATTACAAAGGCAAAACTTGAAGATAAGGGTTTTATTCCCGATGAATGGGAACTTACCAAAGCTCAAAGTCTTCACGAGCAATCTAGCCATGCGGAGGAGGATGAGGTAGATCGCCTATCCCTAAATGATTATCGCATGTAGGCAAAAATGGGGTTAGTACTTTGGAATGTACTATGTATGCACGTATGCAATGCAACAAGTAAATATAATGACAAAGGATACTTATCCAATATGACAAAACTCCAAGCTTAAACAATATATTCAGTTCCAAAGTAAAGCGTAAAGTAATGCCATGAAAATGCATAGAGAAGCACATAAGCAAATAAGTGTGGAAATAAAACCATAACCGATAAAACCATATGAGCTATATTATGAAATACCGATGTCATACTCCACACCGGCCAAGAAGTGAGCCAACTTGCCAGGGCATAACTCCAGAAACGGAAATACTAAATGGATCTACTAGTCAGAAAGCCTAAAAAGGTATAATTAAAATATCCTACATTGGAACGTACTTATGAGATTAGAAGCTTTATATAAGACCCCTTAGGTCGTGTCCCACTCCTAACACATTCGATGCTAAGTCAAAATCCCACGAAAACGGATAATGCATATTAGAAATAATCAAAACTTAATTTAGTTTGGAAAGTCATAACTTGTAAAATAAATTATATTCAAACTTGTACTTAGAATAGCTCCTTAACAAAGATTCAAAATGAAACTGAATGGGTCTTAAGTCACCCAATATCATGTTATACTTGTATTTACTTATTCTTGTCCAAAATCATAAGTTCATATTATGCCATGAAAACCAATATCCAAAGTTCATAACTTAACTTAAATCACGTTGGGGACTGGTTCAATAACCTTAAAATCATAAGTTTTACATTCAAACAAAGTTACAATAATCATAGGAACATTTTAGGATAAAATCATAATAACTCATTTGTGGATCTAAGACTTAAAAATATAGGTTATCTTAAATAATGTAAATCTGAAATGCTTGAATTAAATTATGTAAAACCTTCATAAATATTTATAAATAATCATAAAATAAATGAATAATCATAAATTAAGCAAATATCATTTAGTATGCAATTATACATAAATCAAAGATTGAAAATTCGTAATTCTAAATTTAGTTTTCAAAGTGGAATTCTTGGTTGAAAGGAAACCAAGAATCAAGCCCACATATCTTGCTTGATTAGCCTTGAGAAGGTGAAGAATTTGGTGGAGATCTTGAACAATACTTAGCCTAAGTATTGAGAGAGTTTTGGGAGAGCAATGCAGATTAGGGGGATTTGTTTTCTTTGAAGAGTGGTGTAGAGACTACGTAGAGGGAAGGGGTATTTATACTGATTTTAGGAGGGTTATAAGGGTCATTTAATCAATAAAAAGAGGAAAAAGAATGTGTGAGGAAAAGGGCATAAAATAATATTGTGCAAAGGGGCTTTTTGACTCACTTTTAAAAAGAAGAAAAATGCCAAACACAAGGGAGTGGGCATAGGACCTAGGTATGGCAGCATTATCCTTTCCCATAGTGCTATGGCATGGTATGGTATGGCCTCAAGTAGTACTAAGGGCATGCTTAAGGCTACCCATGCAAGCCATGCAACAATGACAAAAGAATTACTCCCAAACAAGTCAATTACCCAACCTTCACATATACCTTCATTTCAAATAATTCCAAACTTCATTTTTAGTGTTAGTTTCTCATAACATTGCCCCAAACTTCTTTTTCAGTCTTAATTTCACATAACATTTCCCCCAAAATATTATACCAAGGATAAACCAACCGCCTTTCCAAGACCACCTCAACAATCACATAACTGAACCAAGCTAATATATAAGATGACCTTCATTTCAAATTTTACTTAACTCAATAGGAATTCACTTGAACATTATCTTTTCACGCAAATATAGGCTTAAAAACACCTGGTACATTACAGGTTTGTTTTTGGAAGTGAGGACGAGCTTATGACTTGTTTGAGGGTGATGCTGTGAATCTTGAGGAATGTGAGGTTGTTAGTTAGGGAATGTGGAATCTTTGGGTTGCAAGAAGGTGGTTAGAGGAGTTTACCGGTTGGCTAGGTTGGGTAAGAGGTTGGCGAAGTTGACAATGGTGGTGTAGTGGTTTTGATGGTTCCATATTTTCTTTGGTTGAAGAGGTCTAGTTAAGCAAGGCCTTGATTTCCATCTTGATAGGGTTGGAGGTCTTGGTGAGGGATGGTAGAGTGGTTGTTTCTCCCAAGGGGGAGATGGTGGTTTTGGTGCCAAAGTGGACCATGTATGTTTAAGGTTAGCAATTGAGTTTCTGGTTGTGAGTCCTTATGGAGTTTGGAGGAGGGTTGGTGAGGTTGCATACGAATGGGAATTGCCTATGAATTTGGACATAGTTTGTCTAGTTCTTCATTCCTCTAGGTTGAAGGGATGTGTTGGTGACTCTAGTGCTATACAACTCTTTGAGGTTGTGGGTGTTGTGGAGGATAAGTTGGCTTAGGAGAAGGTCCCTGGGAAGGTATTGGATGGAAGGGTGGAAAAATTGATTAATAAGGATGTAGTGTTAGTCAAGGATCTTTTTTTGAAGAATCGCCAAGTCGATACTCTCTCGGGGAGTCGAAGCGGTCATGAAAAAGTAATATCCATACCTCCTTCAGTCTATTCAAGCTTATGATTACATGCCAAGTACTTTTCCTTGTAGTTCCAAATCTTATGTTTCAGCCCTATGTCATTGCATGCATTCACGTTTATGTTGACATGTTCATGATAATTTTGACACTTATGTTGAGATTTTGAACATGGTGTTTAAATATATTATTGCATTATTGTTAGGGCTGATTTCATCATGATTATCCTTCTTATATACATTTCTTTGATATTCGGGGATAAATATTCCCAAGGGGAAGATATTGAAACGACCCTAAAAAGTGCCTGAAAATGTGCCTCGGAAGCGTCGCAAATCGTAATTTTCATATATCTCAAAATCTGTGCCTAATATCAAAAATTTGACTTCATATTCTTGTTCAGGGGGAAAAAATGAGTGGAAAATCTCGATTTTAGAGCAACTGTATCAAAATTTCAAAATCCACAATTTGCGATTCCCAGAGAAGAATCGTGCCCCAGGCCCGACACGCCAGGGGCGCACCATAGTGTAATTTTTGCCCAATTTTTTCTTTCCAGTCCAAGGCCTTTGGTTCTTTGGCTTAAAACTCCCCATACGTAAAAATACCTATACTTATTATTCCACCTTTATATCATTCAAGACATTCCCCAACACTCTCTTAAACCCTTAGACTAATATTCCTCTCAAAATTCAAGTGTCCAAATCTCTTCCGGATCTAAGGAATTCATTCAAGCTTCAAGTCTCCGTTCAAATCTCCTTCAAGGAATTCTGCAAAGTCAAGGTATGTGGGTTTCAACCATTGAGTCCTTTCACTCATGGTGCCCAAGCTTCCTTTTTACCTAAAATACATGTTTCTAAGTTGATTTTACATATGGGTTTTATATTATGAATTTGACTATGAACTATGTTGGGGTTTTGTAAAAGTATGAATGTTTATGCATGTTTTGAGCTATGAATCTACGGTTTATTGTATGATTTGATGAAGGATTTAGAGTATATTGCATGGTTGTAATTGCCAAGTATTGGTGGATGGTTTTACATTGGATTTTCTTGCATGATTTCACTCTTGAATTGCATGATTTTACACTAGCATTGCACACCCACCAAGTGTTTGATAAAATGTCCGGTTGATGTATCTTAAAAGTCTAATGCTTGGCATATAAGTTAAGTGACTTTATGATGATGAAAGACATGTATATATGTGTTGAATTCATGAAATGTGGTTATGGTGTTGTAAGTTGATGGCCTTGTTGAGGGGGTATCAAGCCTCAATCACCTTGTCGATGGGGTGTCAAGCCTCGGTGGCCTTTTTGAGGGGGTGTCAACCTTCAATCACCTTGTCGAGGGGGGGTCAATCCTTGGTGGCCTTGTTGTTGGGGTGTCAAGCCTCAACCACCTTATCAAGGGGGTGTCAAGCCTCGGCTGCCTTGTTGAGGGGGTACTAAGACTCAATAATCTTATCGAGGGATGGTATGCCCATATTACCAATTGAGTATGTACCTCAATCACCCTTTTAAGGGAAGGGTTGCCTTGGAGTTCGAGTAATGAATGTTTAGTCTATGATGACGATCTATTCCTA
This sequence comes from Solanum medicagineum, assembly GCA_026153255.1. Taxonomy (NCBI): domain Eukaryota; kingdom Viridiplantae; phylum Streptophyta; class Magnoliopsida; order Solanales; family Solanaceae; genus Solanum; species Solanum medicagineum. The sequence goes on from JAPFFP010005891.1 coordinate 10,003, forward strand.
CAAATGTATTAGGTTCCATATAAGCATATGATTTTACTAGCATGTTTACTTCAAGTATCATTACGCTTGAGATATTATTATATGATCATCTATTGCTTAATTATGCATTTTGACTATGTTGCTTATCTATTGTTGCATTGCATTCTACATACTTAGTACATTCAAACATACTAAAATATATTTTATGCCTACATGATATTACCATGTAGGAATCGGAGCTCCGTTTGATAATCCTCCTCCTCCACGTGGCTAGACGGATTGTTCAAGTTAGCTTTTAGTGAGTCCTTATGTATGGGGACAATATCTATCTCTCTTATTCATATGTTTAGACTATATCTTGTATATTTGGATTACCTATTGTCATTATCATGAGGGTGAGCCTGGTTGCTTGTCTTGGCCCCCGCTAAGTTTTATGTTTAGAGGTATTGTTGGACAAGTGTGTAATGATGCTATATGCTTGACTCTTTTTGACACTCTTGATGTTTTGTGAAATGAATGTTTTCCCTTATTCCATATTCCCTTATTTCTACTCTTTTATTGTTGTTTAATTGCTTTCGCGACCAAGGATGTGTAATGATATGTTAAGAGGCTTGCTGGGGTTCCTTCGGGTTCCCCATGTGTTGTGTCACATCTAGGCCCTAGTTTGGGTTGTGACAAAGGATCAAACCCACATACCTTCTCCAAGTTGAAGAAACCCAAAAGAATTTAAAGACGAATTGAGTCCTCTTGCTCCCAAATTGAAAATCTTCAAGAGTTCCTTGGAATAGATTAAAGAGTGGCTTGAGAGAATTAGTCTTGAATGAGGGTTTTGGAATTAGTGTGGGAGAGGTTTAGGAATATAAAGGAGGATCTAAATTAAAGGTATTAAAAAGCTTTGGGGATGGGTCAAAATATCAAAACTACCTCAATAAAACATCCTTTTAAATTTTTCCCGCAACATCTCACACCTAAGCTTCACAGGTCGTGAAGCCTCCCGTCTAGCCTAGACAGATTTTGGAAAAAAGGTTATAACTTCTTGCTCCGAACTCGAAATGAGGTGAGACCAAACACGTTGGAAACCTAATAGAAAGAGCATTAATTTGATAGGTCATGGGACACCCAGTTCATTTTGTGCTAAGAGATATGACCACTTAAAGTTGTCCCTTCTATCGGTACTTATGAAAAATTTAGCCAATGGAATGCCTTTGAACTTGACTTGATATAGGAGACCCATGATGGCCTTAAACAACATAAATGAGTTTGAGTTGAAGTCTTAAAGGTGAACCTACCTTGAGCTTGATGATCCCATACTTTAAAAAATTTTAAAAAAATCAATTCCACGGAGGGCCATACGGCCAGTATCAAGTCACAGGAGCCATATGACTGGCCGTGTGACTACACTTAGGCCAAAAATAGTCATTTCAAGATTAAGGCCATTAATATGGCTGTCCACACAGTTCGTGAAGTGTCACACGACTCATGTGGGGTCCAATTGTGACGTGCCTTAGCTCAAAACTCCACACCAAGGCCACATTCCAAAAACTTAAGGCCAAGTATAGTACCACTAGAGGACACACGGGCCGTGTAGTCTCCCTTAAGATTTGGTTCGAATTTCGTCCAAAAATGAAATCCTCAAGTTTCAATGAAGTCGTATAATATTTGAGTTATTAAAGTATCACTCTGCTCTGGCAGACTTCAGTAAAATGGACATAACTTTTGATTACGAACTCCAAATGAGGTAAAATCAGTTGTGTTGGAAAGCTAATTCAAAGACCTTTCATTTGGTAGGTCATGGGATGCCTAATTCTTTGTGTGCTAAGAGTTAGGATAATTTAAAATTGACCCTTGCATAATCTAACACTAGAAACTCAATTTATAAAAAAGTTTTGAACTCGGCTAAGTACTAGAGGTCCCTTATAATCCTAATCCACTTCCCATTTGTAAGAATCAGTCTTGAAATGTAGGTACATGTGATGATAAAGTTATGGGGTGTCATAGTATGGATTGTCTGTAAATAGAAATAAAGACTAGACTCGCCAAAATAGTTTGAAATTTGTAAGTATGAACACCAGAGGCTCACCCTAGTCTTCGAGGTATAATAGCTGCTATGCACGAAATCCAAATAAACAGTGAGAACTCGCACTATGATCTACAAGGTACAGAAGCATATTTTAAATAGCAAACAAATAGTATTCTATAGGCATAGGTCGACTAAGCTCCAAAAATAATGCAAGTATAAATAATATATAAATAAGGAAGGTACGACACAAATAAATACACAAGAGATATAATCAACATAGGATAGATAATAAAAATTAAGAAATAGAGTACACAGAACAGAGAAATTGAGTCATGGAACATGCCTAAAAGTGCAAGTCCAACAACTTACTCTCAAAAAGAACATACCATGAAAGTCAACTAAGCAAGAAATAATGGACCATCGTCGCCGTTAAATAACCTAATAGCCTGAACTAATCAAACTCAACCTAACAGTGAGTTCCAACATCAAGTTAATAATAAAAACCACATAATTAACCAACTGCTGGTGCAACCCAATTATTATTAAGTAGTACTCATTTTTCAATATTTAGATGCCTTATATTTAATAAGAGTAATTTGATAAAATTATCTTTATTATTTACTTCTTCTTAATCCATGTTTCAAGTTAATAATGAACAACTATTATTAAACAGCGGAAGTAAAAATGAACTTGGTTGTTTTCCAACAACCTAGTAGTACCTTTTTCATGTTCAGATGAAGCAACAAGAAGTCAAGTTAGTCAAAAATATTTAGTTACTAACAACCAAATTCTAGTAAATATTAGCTTTAATTTGATACTTAGCCCCTAAGCTTCTTCTTCATTAACAAAACTCATACTATAAAGAGAAACCTCTTCTTTCAGAAAACCTTAACAAAAAAAGATAAAGATCCGTTTCACTTTTTTGAAAAAGAAAAGAGAGAATGTGTTTTTTTGAAATATGTTTGTAATGATGAAGAAAAAGAGGTAGAAGAAAATAGCATCAGGGGTTTGTCCCATTGTGAAGAAAAAATTGAAGCAATAGATGTTGAAGGAAGTTTGAAGTTTTGTTTTCTCCCAATCTGTTATAGGATGAAGAGGAAGTGTTTATGTACTATGTGTTCTAGGCATTTGGCCTTATTGTATTCTTGATGATTATATATGCAAAAATCAAATGCCTTTTTATGATTGTTTTTCATTTTCTTATAGCTACAAATAGACAGCCTCAAGCTCTTCCAAGACCAAGCTCTGCCTCTCGCCCAATGGTGGCAGAGACAATATAGTGACATCAAATTTATTCGAATTCAGTATTTTTAATACAAAGCATAAATTTATATATAAAAAAAGATAATAAACGATAAATAATAGGTTTAAACCATACCATTAAAATAATATTTGGTTGGATGAGATTTTAAACTCTTATTCTTATATTTTTCTAGATTTAGTATTAATTTTGTTAAAGTTGTCAAATGAACTCAAATATATGTAACTCATCTAAAATTTTGTGGGATAGACTCATGATAATTTAAATTGAGTAAATTTTAATTGTCACGACCCGTTCCCAGTCATGATGGTGCCTGTTAGATCCCACCAATAGGCAAGCCAATTACCCAACCCCAGGGTACTTCTCCCAGCTATCTAGTCACATCCATATCTAATATAACAAAGTAAATGACCACAACCAACCCAGAACATGAAAGTCAATTATACACAGCTACAATAGAGACAAGTACATATTCATATGCATATATCAATAACCATGATAATATACAAAACCAGGAGTACTCTTACAAATACATGTCACTGTTGTACAAGGCCAATGTCTGGGAACAAAAGATGATCATCAAAAGGAAGAAGACTTTGAAGTATCTGGAGCTTCCGGTTGTCACGACCCAAGCCTATGGCCTAGACGTGGTACGACGCAAGGGAAACCTGAAGGGACCCCAAGTAAGCCTCTTAGCGCATCATTACATATCCTTGGTCGCGGAAGCAATAAATTAGCAACAAGAATAGAAATAGGGATAACCGAGGCTAAGGGATATCATTCATATCATAACAACAAAAGCCAAGAGAGAGTCAAGCTTACAACATTACACATGGCATGTCCAACAACACCTCTACTACATAGATAAGAGCAGGGGCCAATACAAGCAACCGAGCTCACCCTCATAGTCAACATTTACATAAAAGAAAGGTAGTTTTAGAATATAGCATGATATCATAAGCAACGTCCCCAGAATGGAGGACTCACCAACAAGCTTGAGAAAAGTCATATTAGCCGCGTGGAGATGGATGATCAAGTGGGGCATCGATTTCTACATGTTGACAATATGTAGGCATAGAGTATGCGTTAGTACGTTTGAATGTACTAAGTATGTAAGATGCAATGCAACAAGAGGTAGGAAACATAGTCAAAATGCATAAGTATAAGTAATGAATAACAAGATAACAATATGACATGTATGAATGATACTTGAAGTAAGACATACTTACAATCCAAATCAACTTGTATAGATCATACTACGTAAGTGTGGGAAGAGACCTCAACCGACATAGGATAAGACCAAGCGAGCTACAACTTGGAATCCCAATGATTACCTCTCACCGATAAAGAGGTGGTCTACTTGCCAAGATAAACGATACACCACCTTATGGAATCCCACCCCATTTCGAATGAATTAACCCTCCTTATGGGATCTCGCCCCATTTTGAAAAAGATTTGTGACCTTATCTCACCTTACAGGGTCCCGCCCCATTTCAGATTAAGTGACCTTCCTTACAGGGTCCCGCCTCATTTCGGAAAGGAATTTAAGAGAAAGTGTAATAAATTGATCCACTAGTATTGCAAGGGTATAACATAGTCCTATGGTGGCACATAATTCAAGGAAAGAGAGCAAACCCTCCATCCATCTGTGCTAAGCCTAATCCCATGGAATATATAAGGTAATCATAGCTTTAATAATTAGCAATAAGCATAGCAACATGACACGAGTAGCTCTAAAACATCATTGACCTCTAATGGTGGGTCCAACTTCAAACATAAGAACAGTTCATCATCAAACATTACCCTTGCATCAACGTCAACATTAAAAGGCTCACAAGAGGTAAAATCATTAGGAAAGGTCTTAAACCCGACTTTACAACATCACAACATTTCCATGAGTTACACATATCTTTAGAAAGATCATAATCATCATACAGTAACTTGGATCATAAATCAACCAATAGATCATCAAACCGTAAAGAATCCTTAAAAAGGCATTTTATCCAACACTTGGTTGGTGAGTAATGCTAGTGTAAAACCATGCAATTCAAGAGTGAAATCAGGCCAGAAAATTCAATGTAAAACCATCAATAGATACTTGGTAACACCCTCAAGCAACATACATCAATACCCTTCATCAAAACTCACAATAGATCTTAGATTCATAGCTCAAAACATGTAACAACCATAATTTCATGAAACCCAAGATAGTGTACAGTGAAATTCATAATAAATAAGACCCATGAGTAAATCAACTTTAAATCATGCACTTTTAGGTAAAAGAGAGCTTGGGTATCATGTGTGAAAGGAACCAATAAATGAAACCCACATACCTTGACTTTTGGGGAATCCTTGAAAAAGATTGGAGAAGGAGACTTAAAGCTTAAATGAGAACCTTAAGATCCGGATGAGTTTTGAGACTTGACTTTAGGAGATGAAATATAAGCTAAGTGTTTGAGTGAGTATTTGGGAATGTCTCGAATGATATAGGATTGAAAATGACTAAATATAGGAGTTTTTATGCATAGGAAGGCTTAGGCCACCCAAAGGCCTAAGGCTGAATTTGGAAAAATAGGTAGCTAAAATACACTGGTCCGCGATGGGTCCGTGTCGTGGAACCATCACGCACCCTTACGGTTTTGCGCAAACTTGAAAAAATCAAATTTTGCTATGATTGCTCTTAAATCGGGGTTAGACCCATTTCTCACTCACTTTTGTCCCCTGAACAATAATATGAAGTCGAATTTTTGACATCACACACGGATTTTTAGATATATGGAAATTACGATTTTGGGCATTTCCAAGGCACATTTTCAGGCACTTCTTGGGGTCATTTCACCGGTGCTCACCAATAGTCTCCTGAGCACTCCTATATCCCCCAAAAGTCAAGGCCCATGGCTAGAACCTAGACCTGCATCATAGAAAGATGCAGAAAGTAGGGACGAGTACTAGAGTGAGGCACCCAGTGGGGATCATCGACCGACTGAGTTAAATAATATACATAAGGAAGCTCAAATGTAGATAACTATAGCAAATCTAGTAAATAAACCCAAGATCAAAGAATGAGCATTCTCAAAAAATCCTCAAAACCTCAACTAAACTACACACTACCTTGTACACGGGTGCAAGGTCCTAGTATCTACGCTTGTATGCCACCCGGGCCCCTATAAACTCGGAAGGCATACTCACCGCACAATTTGACTGATAGAACTGTCATGACCCAAGCCTAGAGCCTAGACGTGATACGGTGCATGGGGAACCCGAAGGGACCCCAAGCAAGCATCTTAACATATCATTACACATCCTTGGTCGCGAAAGCAAGAAAACAGTCAACAAGAGATAGTAAATAGGGATAATTGGGGCTAAGGGACAACTTTCATATCATAAACAACAAGAGTCAAGAGAGAGTCAAAGCTTATAGCATAAATCATATTATGTCCAACAATACCTCTAGACCTTAGATACTTAGCGGGGGCCAAATCAAGCAACCGGGCTCACCCTCATAATAATGGCAATAGGTAATCCAAAGATACAAGACATAAGCTAAACATAAGCTTGAGAAAAGATAGATATTGTCCCCAGACTTGAGGACTCGCCATAGGTTAACTTGAACAATTCATCTAGTCACGAGGAGAATCAGTAGGAGCTTCGATTCCTACATGGTGATATCATGTAGGCATAGAGTATGCGTTAGTACGTTTGAATGTACTAAGTATGTAGGATGCAATGCAACAAGAGATAGGCATTATAGGCAAAATGGATAACCATAAGCAATGAATAGCATACTAACAATATGACTTGTATGAATGATGCTTGAAGTAAAACCATGCTTAATATAGAACATAATACGAGTATAAGGAGTGACCATTATATTGCAATCCAAGGCCTACCATCTCCTTAGGGAGGCGCATGAGGTACAAACCCATTCATGAGGTTGATGGAGTACCAATCCCCCAACAAGGTTGATGGGTACCAACCCCCAACAAGGTTACCCGAGCCTACCACCCCCGAGATAGGCGATCAAGGTACCAACCCCTCAACAAGGTTATCTGGGCCTACAACCCCCCGAGCTAGGCTTGGTCATCCCCCACGCTATAGAGATAATATCATATATACACTTCTTTCATCATAATATACATACATTCCTTTTCATCATCCTTTCACCATCATTCCATCATCATATAGTTATTCAACTCATAAGACATGCTTGGACCATCAATTCCTCAAGAAAACATAACTGGACATTTTATCAAACACTTAGAGGGTGTGTAGTGCTAGTGTAAAACCATGCAATTCAAGAATGAACTCATGCAAGAAAACTTGAAGTAAAACAACCTACCAATAGTTGGTAATATCATCTTACAAGGTACATTGAAACCCCTCATCAAATCCCAAGAGGGATCACAGTTATAAAGTTTAAAACATGCATAATCATAATAGGTAAATCATCTCATGGTATAGACTTAAAAATGAGTAATCATGTACTTCCAACCAAACTTTAATAAAATCCCAATATAGTATATGATCATAATCTCTAGTAAATAATACCCATAAGTAATACAACTTGGAAACGTGAAATTTCCATAGAAATGGAAGAGTGGGCTTCATGGGTGAAAAGTACCCATGAATGAAACCCACATACATTAGACCTTGAATTTGTTGAAATTGAGTTGTGAATGACTCGAAGTTTGGAAGAGCGTCTTGGAATCCAAAGCTTGCTCTTTATTTCCTTGTATTTGTATTGGGATTTTGATGGAGACTCTTGAGAGAATTTGAGAGTGTATTCCAATTGGGAGGAGTGAATTTGATCTTTAGAAAAGGGTTTAGGTCTTTAGGAAGTGTTAAGATATCACAAGAATCCCCAAAATACCAATAGAAATGGCTAAATGTACGGAATACCATTAATGAGGCGGAATTTAGAAAAAACCCGTATATACCCCTGCACATACAAGTTCTACGAAAACGGGCATAACTTCTTCATCCAAAGTCTAAATAAGATGAAACCAAGTGTTTTGGAAAGATAATTCAAAGAGATTTAATTTGTTAGGTCGTGGGCCACCCAGTTCTTTGTGTACTAAGAGATATGTCCCTTTAAAGTTGACCCTCCTACCGGTACTTGTGCAAAACTTAGCCAACAGAAATTCCTTTGAACTTGGCTTGATGTAGGGGACCCAAGAAGGTCTTAAATGACATAAATAAGCTTGACTTATATTTGAATGAGATCTTGAAACTTGAATGAGTTTCTTTAGATCCGGAAGTGAGTTTAAGACACTTGAATTGTGTTGAAATATTTGCCTACGTGTTTAAGAGAGTATTAGTGAATGTCTTGTATGATATGAAAGTGAAATATGGTAAGAATAGGTATTTTCATGTATAGAAAGGCTTAGGTGCAAGAACCAATAGACCTGGATCAAACTCGTAAAACTAGGTACAAAATAACACACTAGTGCGCCCTAGCCGCATCGCGCCAGGGGCACACCTACTCACTGTTTTGTGCTCACTTTGAAATTTCAAAATTCACTATGGTTGCTCTAAAATTTAGGCTAGACACAGTGCCCACTCAATTTTGCCCACTGAACAAGAATATGAAGTTGGATTTTTGATATCACGCATGAATTTTGATATATATACGATTTTGAAAACTTTCGAGGCACATTTTCGGGCACTTTTTGAGGTCGTTTCAATATCTTCCCTTTGGGAACATACGTCCCCGAATGTCAAAGAAACATATGTGAGAAGTTTAATCATGAAGAGGTCAGCCCCAACAAGGATGTATCAATACACTTAAACAGCATTTTCAAAAATCTCAAGATAAGTGTTAAAATCACCATGAACTTGTCAATATAAATATGAATGCATGCAAACGACATAAGGGCTCAGAATCAGGAATGGAAATCATAAAAAGGACTGGATTTGTTATTATAAGCTTGAATAGAATGAAAGAGGTACGTATATTGTCTTCCATACTCGCTTCGGCTCCCTGAATGACACTTCCAACTTCATGATTCTTAAAAAGGGCCTTGAAGAACACCACACCCTTATTAGTCAATCTTCACTCATATTCACACAACATCTCCACCAGACCTTCCCATAAGTCAACTCATCCTTGGCAATGTCCACAATCCTCAAAAAGTCCTATAACACTTGAATCACCAATGCATCTCCTCAACCTAGGAGCATGAAGAATCGAACGAACCATATCCATATCCAAAGGCAACTCCCATTCGTATGCAACCTCACCAATCCTTCTCTACAATCTATAGGGACTTACAAACCATAAACTCAATTCCCTCTTTACCAAGACAACTATACCCTTTTTTAGTGAAACCCTTCAACTAGCCCCAATCAAATTTTAAATTCAAGATCCTTTATGCTCTCATAGTCATAGGACTTTTAACGACTTTTGGTTGTTTCATCCTTTCCCTAATTAACCTCACCTTCTCCATGTGCTCCATAATAAGATTCAGGCCCAACAAATCCATTTCTCCTGCTCCGAACCACCCAACCGGGGACATATAATGTCTACAATATGGAGTCTCCAAAAGGAGCCACACTAATGCTAGAATGATAGCTACTATTAGTCTCATCAAGAACCCTCTTCCTCAAGCCATCAGTAGTAGGCACACACAACCTACCTTAGTACCTAAGGCACTATTCTCCCCTTGGGAGAAAACCTTCCCTTACCGACGGTCACCCAAGCCTTCAATTCTAACAAGGAGGAATCAAGATCTTGATTTGCTTCTACCTCATTAACCAAGGAAGATCTTTGCACTACGAACAACCACAATACCACCATAGTCATCCTCTTCCAACCTAATCCTCATCCTAGCCTACCGGTGGACCCACCTAGTTACCTCCATGCTACCACCATCAATATAAACTAAGCTACCCATGGACATCCTACTCAAAGCGCCAACCACAACATTAGTCTCACCGGGATGATAATGCACACTAATACCATAATCCTTAAGAAGTTTCTAACTACCTTATATGTCTCAAGCCAAGATCCTTTGGGTGAACACATATTGAAGACTCTTATGATCGGTAAACATATCAACATGCATCCCATACAAATAATGACATCAAATCTTTGAAGCATATACCACAGCAGCCACCTCAAGGACATAGATAGGATAATCCTCCTCATGCATTTTAAGTGGTCTAAAAGCATTGGCTACCACTTAACCATCTTGCATCAACACACAACCCAAACCTATCCCGGAGACATCATAATACAGCAAACCCTTCCAACCCATCAGGTAAGAACAAGACAGGAGCAGAGATAAGCTTATTCTTCAAGGCTTGGGAACTCCTTTCAGACTCATTGGTCACACAAAATTAGCCTTCTTTTAGATCAACTTAGTCATGGGAGAAGCAATAGAAGAGAACTCATTCACAAACCTTCGGTAGTAACCCGCTAAGCCCAAGAAACTCTTAATGTCTGATGGGGGTCAATGGCCTAGGCCGGTTTATAATCACATACTTCTCCTTAGGGTCAATCTTAATACCATCCTCTGACACCATGATCTAGTGAGGTAACCTTCTTTAGCCATATTTCACACTCCACATACTTAGCATACAACTCCTCTTAGCCAAGATTTGCAACACTACCCCCAAATGGTTCACAAGCTCTAAATAAATCAATATTTTATCACTAGAGTCCAACAAACATAACAAGGTGGGGATTAAAGACCTTATTCATGAGACTTATAGACATAATCAGTGCATAAGCCAAACCCAAAATACACCACCCCAAATTCAAAATATCGAAAATGACATTCACTAACTCATTGATCACCAGAAACAACTCAATAGAAATAACTTAGGTTCAACACCTGTAACTCTTATAACATGGTAAATGCAACCCTTAGAGATGAATTGTACCTTAAGACAAGAAACAGACTTACCCCTTTACATCCACCTTATAAGCCCCCACTCAAGGACGACTTTAGGGAATCGGAATCCAACTCTATGGGTGTTGACATCCAATTTTTATCCTCCACAGTGTAAATTAATGATCGAGCTATTAATTTTAACAATTTGAAATAATTAGCTTTCGAAAATGCAAAAAAAATATTTCTCAAATAAATTTCATTTTTTATTTTAGGAGTTATTATTTTTAATTATTTCAGGTTGATAATAATGCTCTGTAGTTAACTTATATAATTCATCGTGCAGTCGATTAATCAATCAAATTCAATTTGATAACCTTTAATTGGTCGAAATTACATTCAAATTGGACAAATTTTAAATTAAATTACCTACCCGTGTAACCCATTTCAGCATTCAAATGGACCAATTTCTTGGCCCAAATCCCAAACCCAATCCAAATCCCCTATACCCGTCCCAACCCACGATTCTATAACATATACATACATATAAGTGACACACGCGCCCCCTTTGTTTTTCTCCCTTTCCTTCTTCCTTTCTCCTCTGACACGTCTCACTCTTCCCTTCCCCTTCTCCTTCATCGAACCAACAACAAAAAACGCCCAAAAAAATCCCAATGTTCATCCATATCCAAGATTCCCTTCCAACATTCATCTTCTACCTAGTACATACGTGTCCCTCTCTCATTTCCCCTTATCCAATTCATACCCCATCCATTTTGGAATCAAACGTGGTGTATATCATAGTCATCGATTCAAATCGATTGTTGTGATATGGACTCGTGGATGATTCCCAAAGGATGAGGAATTTAATTTCAAAATCAAACCCTAAATTCATTCCCAATTTCCCTCCCATTTGAGCCCTAATTTTGGGGCTATATATGTCCCTCATTCATCACTAGTTTGGGGGGAGCCATTGTTCATCTAAAAACCCTTGCAAACCACAATCGATTTCTACTTCAAAAGAAGCATTCAACACCCAAGAAAGGGGCTTCTTTCTTAGCCTCATTTTTTTCAAAAAGAAAGGAAGTCTTTCGATCCCCAAAGCATTTGAAAACAGAACATCTGAGTTTCAGAGTCAAGAAATTTGCGTAGGAATCTTGATTTCTCTTCTCTACAAATGATGTGTAAATAGTTCTAGTTGCTTTCAGTTGTGAATAGTGATGTTCAAGTCGATACATCCTGAGGTGATTGTGTTTGTGTTAAATGTTATCAACATCTTGTTCGTTCATAATTAAGCTGTTAAGAATGTTGTTGTCACCTTTGTTCACTGCTTTATTCAAAAATATGCTATGATGTTCAAACCATATTATAGTTCATTTTTTATGATGGTTCTAATCCTTATGAGTACGACCTACCAGGTATGAGGTCATCTGCCTTTTCTTCTGCTTGTTTTGCTTAGAATCTGAGTTCTTTGGTTATAGACAATAACATACATATCTCTATTATGTTGAAATTGCTGGAAAATATTAAAAGCATGCTTCTATTCTCTATTTTCTATCTTGCTAAGATGTTGCTGCTGTTAAGTTGATGATGTTATACTGTTGTTGATTATTGGTTGTTAAGATTTTCTTTTTCGAAATCATAGGTTCATCTAATTATGAGGGTCTTGTTTAATATTGGTTTCACGCTTCTATTTGAGGCTTCATTGTGTTTGGTCGATTTCAAGTTATTTTTGGTTAAATAATGTTTTAGAATGACTGTTTAAGTTATCCTACTCAGTTTTATTGTTTTCAAACTTGTCAAGATCTGAAATCGCCATTATGTCGTCTTGATTTAGTTCTCTGTTAGTTGTGTTTGCTTTTAGTAGTTATCTACTAATCTAGATGAGATGTTGGTTGGTCTTTTAAGTTGATCTCCTTCTTGTTTCTGTCATCAAATATATCCCAATCTCCATTAGATTTGTTAAGATTCCTATTAGATGAACCCAACCAATGAGCTTTAATGTTTGCTGAATCTGGTCTAAGGTTTCTTTCTTGGGTACGCTGGTTGCTCGATCCATGTGTTAAGAATCATTTCTACTCTGTTTTATCTCAAATATGCCCTAATTTTTGATAAGATTATAAGTGCTATTAAATGAACTCATTCAGTGATTCCTTTAGCTCATCTTTGGTCTCAATTTACTCACTAGTGTTTAAGGTTAGCATGTTATGGCTTTCTTTGGTTTGTTAATTTCGCGCCTTCAAGTTAAGTTACCGTGAATATTACTTTCGGTCATCATAATACTCTTAAGGTTTCAATCCCATCTTCTTTGCTGTGTTGGTGTTTTGTTTTAAATAAAGAAGGGTCTCTCTTCCAGCATCTTTAAAGGAGTATAGATTGTTCTAACTTATGTTGTAGCTACCCGTTTAATCCTTTTCTATTGCTTCACAGTAGATGCTATTTCACTTAATAAATAAAAGGGACTGGTTACTTCTCTAGCTTAAGTTTTCCTCTATCATTATTTGAACATCCACCTTTGATTTACTGTACGTTTCCTCTTTTAAGCCTGAAACTAGAGTATGATCTATTGATAAGGCCCCCTTTTCCTTTCTAGTTACTCGTTTCCAGTAGGATAGTCTCATTTCTACCGATTTCGACTTGAGTTTTGAATTATGCTTCAGTGCCTGTGCATGTTCTATCCGAATCTTATATTTATCTAAGGTTTGGTTTCCCAGTATGTGGTTTGTAATCCCAAAGCGACATCTCTTGAAGCAAAGAAGTTAGTTTAGCTTCAATTAAGTTAGATATGGTTGTATGTATACCCTCTAGCTGCCCCCCTATGAAGTTTGGCCCCTGTACTCTCTTATTCATCCCTTTCATTCATTGTTTTTTTCCCTTTCCTTGCCTAGGATTATTGAGTAGTAGTACATATGCATATATCCATATTAACATATTTTCATGCTAGGTAGTTTGAGTTATTTATGTATTGTACTTGTTTTGTTACATGTGATTCATTTTGGAGTCTTAATGGGCTCCTCTCCTATTATTTGCACCTCGTTGGGCCATAAAGGCCCCTCTTTGAGTCAACCCAAATTCCCAAGATAAGTTAGTTACAGGCCTTGGAGCTTAAGGGGCGAAGGAGAAGTCCACAACGTTAATGGAAGTTGAAACACAGGTTTTGGAAGTCGAAATCAGTGAATATACACTGATATACAGCAAATATACACTGAGTGTATACAACAGGTAAATGGGCCAAAGCCCTTTGGAAAACAGTAGCAAATTTCTGGTGGGCTTGGCAGGCTCAAAACATAGAAATTAGGACAGATTGGTGAATTGGGCCTTCCAAGGCCCAATTCAATTATTTATTCCTATTTGTTGTATTTTGAATGATACTTGCTATTTTATGTGCTAACTCTAACATTTATTGTATTATTATTATTATTATTATTATTATTATTATTATTATTATTATTATTATTTATTTTTTAACCTAATTATTCTCCCCAACATGTCTCCATCTATGTTAATTTCCATTTTAGTAATTTTCTTATCGTTAGAATCATTTCTACAATTTACTCTTAGTAACATTGTTGCATACTTGATCCAAATATTAGTCAATCGTCTTTGCATTAAACCCATTTTCAAACCTAGTCAATTTTTGCAAATTTAGTATATTCCTTCAAAATTAGTCTATCTTTTCAATTTAGTCAATTGTTTAAAATTTAGTCAATATTTTGCAAACTTAGTCACTTTTCAAACTTAGCCATTTTTTTAAAGTTAGTCAACCCTTTAGTCAAACTTTCTAATCGTTGGTCAACCGCAAGTTAGCGGCCGTTTTGAGTGATTAACTTTTTCTCAAAATGAAAATTAAATCCTAACCCTCTCTTTGGTACTTTTTAAAAAGATTTTTTTTTCTATTAAGTCTTTTTAAATGTTTTATTGCTTTCCTAATTATCCTTAAAATTAGGTGGCGCCTCTTTTAATTTTCGAGAAATTGATTTATACTTAAATTAATTTAAGTATTAAATTGAATTTTCGAAAGTCAAAGTCCATTTTCTCAAATTAACAAAAATGGTGACTCTACTGGGAATTAATTATGTTCTAACCATTAGATTAGGACTTGTTTGACCAATTATTCGGCTTTGTAATAATTAGTAAATTTACGTTCTTATTTGTGCATTATATGTTTAAATTTCATACTTTAATTGTTCTTATCTGTTCATGACATATTTCCACCAACCGACAATTAGAATTGCATTAGGATAAGGCCAGTTACGCGGTTATCCATGGCTATCCCTTCAAAAAGACCCTTAATATTTCTTTGGAAATAGTAAATGGGTAGTTGGTCTGCGGTCTTTCCAACGTCATTTACTATTTCACCCCCGAAGTTTGTCCAACTCGAGTCCCAGGTCAAAATTGAAATCAATTCTTAGACAACCTAAGATAAGTGAAACCAAATCCCTACTGCTAAGCATTGGTCTTAGATGACCCAACACGTAAGGGGTGTTGGGCCCATTAGAAAGACCGCCTTGAGTCCAAAGTGGCCCCCGACCCAAATGGACGATCATGCTTATGTATTTATATTTGAAGGATGTATATGTTGTTTGGCGAACCTTTGTCCCCTAGGTTGGGAGTTCATTTTAATATTTTAGTTTAATCAAAAGAAGGTTGTTTACAAGGCATTACATTCAAAGACATTCGGAGTTGACGAGAAGTCCAAGAAGAAGAATTCTTCCACGGAGGTTTAACTTAGGACTATACCCCTGCGTGGGACTAATTTTTTTTACTCCCATTTTCCCATATTATGTATCCCCATTCAGTTTTTCATAAGGCTTATATAAATGTTTGTGGGGCAATGGGACATTTCAAATTGTGTATACATCCTTCAAATTGTTAGGCCTACCCTTGGCACAAAAAGGTCACATATCTGCTTAGGACTCGCAATATTTGTTTATGTGCTATATTTTATAGTTGTTTGTGATTATGTTGCTTTGTTTTGAAGACTTCTTGTCCACTTCTTTTGGAAAGTTTCTAGAATCCCTTAAGCACATAAATCAAGTCACTATCAAAAGTTCATCCAAATACTCTTCGAGTCTCAAGTTTCTCAACAAAATTGAACTCCACTCTCAAAATTCAAAAATCTTACTCTTTCATTTGACAAGAGGTGAATTTTCCATTTCAGTTCGGAAAAGATTCAAGCTTGCCGAACTAAGTAGGGCCAGATTTATCCTTTGTGAGATACGTAGGCAGTCCAAGGCTCGGTTCCTCATATCATAAAAGCTTATTTTTCCTTCTTCATCCTTACAAGAGAATCATCAATTTTAGAAGACACGAGAAAATCTTGCCAAAATGTCTCCCTGATTCACAAATCTCAAATTAAATAGGCAATAGTTCACCCACCTATGTAGTCTTTTTCCCTATATCTATGGGTTAATATGTCTTCTAACAATGCAACTATTATTTGTTTACTGTTCTGTGTGATATTTTGCATTATTTATTATGAACAAGGACTAACACATTTATATTTTGAGGTATTATTCATTAGATAGGTATTCAGAATTGATTTATGTTGAGGAAATGACTGGACATTCATACTTCACGAGGTTTAAGAATTCTAAATATTCCTTCACTGACCAAAGTTTGTCGAAAGGGAAAGAAAAAATGACTGAGAATAGTGAGGGCATTGATTCAACTGAAGTTAAGGTGATGGACTCTGCAATTGCTCAACAAAACAAACTAATTGCATAACTGATGCAACAAATTGTTGAAATAAGGGCTGAGATACAAAAGACTCAAGATTCGGCGAATCTAGCCGTCGCCACTAATGCGTATGCTCCAGATGATGAAAGGCCTTCATTTTGTTTTACTTCTCCGAATCTAACTACTGAACATGCTCCAAAAGATTCGACCGTTATTCCTACCCAAAAAATTCCTGCCATCAACTTAACCACTCCTAAGCTCCATCATGCCGAGAGGGCCATTGCATCTTTAATTGCCAAGAGCGCCATTTTATTTTCAAGATGCCAAGAGGGCCATTTCATTATTCATTGCCGAGAAGGCCATTTTATTTTCAAGTTGACGAGAGGGCCATTTTATTTTCAAGCCGCCAAGACGGTCATTTATTATTCATTGCCTAGAGGGTCATTGCATCTTCAAGTGTCGAGAGGGACATTTTATTTTCAAGCTACCAAGAGGGCCATTTCATCATTCAAGCTGCCAAGAGGGCCATTTCATCATCCATTACCGAGAGGCCATTGCATCTTCAATTTCCGAGAAGACTATTTTATTTTCAGGTCACCGAGAGGGCCATTTCATCATTCAACCTGCCAAGAGGGTCATTTCATCATTCATTGCCAAGAAGTCCATTGCATCTTCAATTGTCGCAAGAGTCATTTTATTTTCAAGTCACCGAGAGGGCCATTTCATTATTCATTGCCGAGAGGGCCATTTTATTTTCAAGTTGCCAATAGGGCCATTTCATCATTCATTGTCGAGAGGTCCATTGCATCTTCAATTGCCGAGAAAGTCATTTTATTTGCAAGCTGCCGAGAAAGCCATTTCATCATTCATTGCCGAGAAAGCCATTTTCATCATTCATTGCCGAGAAGGCCATTTCATCATCCATGGTCGAGAAGGCCATTGCATCTTTAATTGCCGAGAGGGCCATTTTATTTTCAAGGGTAATTTCATCATTCATCGCCAAGAAGTCCATTTCATCATCCATTGCTGAGAGGGCCATTGCATCTTCAATTACCGAGAGGGCCATTGCATCTTCAATTGCCGAGAGGGCCCTTTTATTTTCAAGCTGCCGAGAGGACCATTTTATCATCCATTGCCGAGAGGGCCATTGCATTCTCAAGCTATCAAAAGGGCCATGACGTTCCTCATATATTCAAGGAAGCCATCATCATTATTTGCCGAGAGGGTCATCATTATGATCGCATCATATCAACTCATTGTCTATCATGTCGATAAAAAAGAATATATATGTCGAACATGGTAAAAGATATCATCCCTAATTCAAGTTATGGTTTTTACTAACATTTTGTCTTAGTTATATCGAGAGCATCCGAAAGGGTATATTCTCAAAACAAACCACAGGTGTGGACATCATCAAGTAGGATGCAGCACAACGTGGAACTTTTTCTTAGTAACGAACTGGGACATAATCTGAAAAGGGGCGTCAAACTCTTCAGACACGAGCTAAGAAGTGATCCCACCACAATCCAAATACACCCCTGTCAGAAGGCATGTGGGTATTTCTTTGGGTCCGTTAGTTTTCAATTTTGCATCCAGGTGATCTCAGCTCTCACCAGAGGCAATATTTCTGATCCGAGTGATAATATACCAAGAATTTTGAAAATTATGTAAGTGTAATTTCTCAATTATGAATGCGAAGAGCTCCACATTTATGATTAAGAGGTTGCAAGCCTCTTTTTTATTCAATTAGTTTGTCACTCCTCCTGAACCAGGGGTTATCTTAGAATAAGAGATTTTCTCTTCAACCGATAGAGTCGAACTACAAGCAGTCTAATTCCTAAGTCCAAGGATGTATAGGCGGGCTCAATTTTGAAAACTCGGTTGTATTCTAACATTTGCTCTTAAAATCTCATTCTTAAACATTCTGATTTCTCCATAATTCGATATCGGGATAGCTTTTGAATTCTTTCAAAATCGTACGTAAAATCAAGTGTGTTGAACTACAAGTGGCCTGAATTCTCATGTAACCTAAGATATGTAGGAAACTCAAACCTAGGGTCCAGCCATAATTTCTCAAAGTCTGAGCTTTTCAGAAGGTGAAGATGTGGTCGGCTAAAAATTGGATTAGTCAAGTTTCTTTGTCCACGATCTCTTTCATCGATCATATCCAAAGAAAGGGACAGCAGGCACTACAATCAAAGGAGACACAACATCTATGCAACTATTCCATCCCAAGTATGGCATCAAAATCCACCACATCAAACCCAACAAGTCACAAGGCAAGACCTAATGCAATATAAACATGGAACATTACCTATGAACTTTGTAATAACAATAGACTTAACAAAGGGGTAGACTCAAAACGTTCACACAACAACTCGGGGCACACTTGAAGCCCATTAGTAACAAGAAAGAATCATGAAAGAAATAGTGACACCCGAGCCCATCAATGAAAACACATGAAAGCCAAAGGAAATTTCAACATACCGGTAGCAACATCCAACACCTCATCTCCTTCTTGATCAACATGACCACCTTGATCTAAAGGTCGACCACCCTTACACCTCCTTTGAGCACATGGACAATCAACTAGCGTGTGACCCACTTCACTACACCAAAAACAAGAACTAGAATGCCTCTGATACGGGCCACCATGGTTCTTCCTACACATAGGGCACTTGGGATTAGTCATTCCACCATCACCTCCTTTACCCTTACTGCATCTATGAGGGAAATCTATTATCTTTTGACCCTTCTCCCGACAACCATAACAAGCATTGGTACCCCTCAAGCATAAGCCATCATGGCCTCTACCACATCTTGGGCACATAGCATAAGGCACCACACCACCACCTCTACACCTCTACATTTGGGACTTTGGAACTTCCCATCACCACTGGCCCGCTTGACCTCCTTACATCTCCTCTTACCATTTGAAGTCTCGGGAGCACTCGCTTGTTGATCGAGATGAGTTGCCAATTTTGTCGCCGCTTTGGCCAACACCTAAAGAGTGTTGCGAACCTCCGCATTTGTCATATCACCGTCCTGAGTAGCTTGAGACATATCTTGTAATGTAGCGGTTAGGTATTAGAAATAAGCCTTAGGGACCTAACTCTATCGCATGACATAGATCATGAAGAAGTGAAAAATTTCCTAGAATACCTCAAAGCCTCCTATTCTTAGTTGTGGCACGCTTCACAACCATGAATAGGACTCTAATCGATGAGGTGAGTTAGACGCCGAGGACCTAACAACCTAGTATCTAATACCATGTTTGTACGATCCAAGCCTAGGGCCTAGAAGTGACACGACGCGTAGAGAACCTAAAGGGACCCCAAGCAAGCCTCTTAACATATCATTACATATCCTTGGTCGTGAAAGGAAGAAAACAGTCAACAAGAGATAGTAAATAGGGATAATCGGGGCTAAAGGACAATTTTCATATCATAAATAACAAGATTCAAGAGAGAATCGAAGCTCATAGCATAATACATATCATGTCTAAAAATAACTCTAAACCTTAGATACTTAGCGGGGACCAAGACAAGCAACCGGACTCACCCTCATAATAATGATAATAGGTAATCCAAACATACAAGTCATAATCTAAACATAAGCTTGAGAGAAGATAAATATAGCCCTTGGACTTGAGGACTCACCGTACGCTAACTTGAACAATCCTTCTAGCCACAAGGAGAATCAATAGGAGCTGCGGTCCCTACATGGTGATATTTTGTAGGCATAAAGTATGTGTTAGTACGTTTGAATACACTAAGTATGTAGGATGCAATGCAACAAGAAATAAGCATCATAGGCAAAATGCATAATCATAAGTAATGAACAACATACTAACAATATGACATGTATGAATGATGTTTGAAGTAAAACCATGCTTATATAAAACATAATACGAGTGTAAGGAGTGACCATTGTAAATAAATTGAAGGTCTACCACCTCCTTGGAGAGGGGCATGAGGTACAAACCCCTTCATGAGGTTGATGGAGTACAAACCCCCTAACAAGGTTTATGGGTACTAACCTCCAACAAGGTTACCCGTGCCTACCACCCCTCGAGCTAGCGATGGAAGTACCAACTCCTCAACAAGGTTACATGGGCCTACAACCCCCTAGCTAGGCTTGGTCATCCCCTATGTTATAGAGATAATATCATATATACACTCTTTTCATCATCATATACATACATTCCTTTTCATTATCCTTTCATCATCATTTCATCATCATATAGTCATTCAACTCATAAGACATGCATTGGGCCTTCAATTTCTCAAGACAATATAACTGGACATTTTATCAAACACTTAGAGGGTGTGTAGTGCTAGTGTAAAAACCATGCAATACAAGAGTGAAATAATGCAAGAAAACTTAAAGTAAAATAGCCCACCAATAGTTGGTAATACCATCTTGCAAAATACAATGAAACCTCTTATCAAATCCCAAGAGAGATCACGGTTCTAAAGCTTAAAACATGCATAATCATAATAGGTAAATCATCTCATGGTATCGACCTAAAAATGAGTAATCATGTACTTCCAACCAAACTTTCATAAAATCCAAATATAGTATATGATCATAATCACTAATAAATAATACCCATAGGCAACACAAGTTAGAAACGTGAAATTTTCATAGAAATGGAAGATTGGACTTCATGGGTGAAAAGTACCCATGAATGAAACTCACATACCTTAGACTTTGAATTTCTTGAAATTGAGTTGTGAATGACTAGAAGTTTAGAAGTGGGTCTTGGAATTGAAAGCTTGCTCTTGAGTTTTTTGAATTTGTATTGGGGTTTTTATGGAGGCTCTTGAGAGAAATTGAGAGTGATTCCAATTAGGAGGAGTGAATTTGATCTTTAGGAAAGGTTTAGGTCTTTAGAAAGTGTTAATATAGCATAGTAATCCCTAAAGTACCAATAGAAATGGCTAAATTTATAGAATGTCATTAATGAGGCGGAATTTGGCAAGAACTCGTATATACCCCTACACATACGGGTTATACGAAAACGGGCATAACCTCTTCATGCGAAGTCTAAATAAGGTGAAACAAAGTGTTTTGGAAAGCTAATTAAAAGAGCTTTTATTTTCTAGGTCATGGGCCACCCAATATTTTATGTTCTAAGAGATATTCCCTTTTAAAGTTGACCCTCCTACCGGTACTTGTACGAAACTTGACCAACTGAAATTTCTTTGAACTAGGCTTGATCTAGGGAACTCACAAAGGTATTAAACAACACAAATAAGCTTGAATTAGATTTGAATGAGAGCTTGAAACTTGAATGAGTTTCTTGAGATTCGGAAGTGAGTTTGGGACACCTGAATTGGGTGAAATATTTGTCTAGGTGTTTGAGAGAGTATTGGGGAATGTATTGTGTGATATGAAAGTGAAATATGACTAAGTATAGGCATTTTCACGTATGGGAAGACTTAGTACCAAGACCTAATAGCCTTTGACCGAACTCATACAACTGGGCACAAAATAATACATTGGCGCGCCCTGTCCGCGTCGCGCCAGGGCGTACCTACTCACTGTTTTATGCTCACTTTGAAATTTTGAAATTTGCTATGGTTGCTCTCAAATTCTGGCTAGACCCATTTTGCACTCAATATTGCCCCCTAAATTAGAATATGAAGTCGGATTTTCGATATCACACACGGATTGTGAGATATATGAAAATTACGATTCCGGGCACTTTCATGGCACATTTTTGGGCACCTTTTGGGGTCATTTCAAGAACACTGTACCTCATAGAATCACCATAGAGGCTGACTCCTAACATCATATGATCAGAGGATCAGGTTCAACGTAGGTGTAAGGCCCTAGTATCTATGCCCCTGAGCCCCTATAAGCCCAGAAGGGACACCCACGCACAAACAAGGTGTGAATAGGTGTATGGATCCACAGGTGATCATCTAGGCCCTTGGTGTAAAGTATAACATAACAACCAGGTCCTCGACCCTTCCAGGAACCAGTATCACATATGGCCTCAAAGCCCTAGTCCTCCCAATCTAGCCTCTGGTTGGGGAAGTCAACTAGGGCCAGATGGTCTAACAATATACATAACGGTGGGACGTATCCCCCGTGGGAGAAAGAATTCCCCTAATATAATCAACAAGGTTTCAAACCCAAAATGTAACTGATGGGCTCCCCAACCCAAAACATCAACAGGTCCTTGAACCTCATAATCGACATCTATCACTCGGCATCCCAATCGTGGACACTGAGATGCTGACCACAAAGAGCATCACTCAAGACTCGGACTCTTATACATGGTCGTCGGAGCTTAGAGCACGGGGACCGCTATCTAGGACTTGAGGTATCAAAATAGTCACTCACTCAACCAGTCTATCTGGATCTGAAAATCCAAAGTCATACCCTGCCTCAAGACATAAATTATACAACCCAACCAAGCATAACTATCACCCTTCTCAGAAAATAACAGGTAACCCCAGCCTTAAGTAAAAAAGAACCAATGCACAAGGACTAACAACAATATACAAGAGTGTATATGTCACAAATCAGTGTATATTCATGCCCAACAGGGACAACTACACCCCCAATCTAGTCAATCACAAGTACTCAGGGTAAACATAGACAATCATAGGTATATCATAAGTATCCAGAATAGCCAAGTCTAGCAGATTCATATCTACACAAGAATCAGTCCACCATATGGTATATAATCAACTAACAGTCTCCTAGCTGGTATATCACAGTAGCATCAGGTTGCACACTCATACAGACAAGAGTTTGGTTAGAAACATACCTATCCCAAGGCATCAACCCATATACGGTCTTTATCAGGCTTGTAGCAGTCATTAACACCAGCCAGCATCGAAACTACAAGTAATATAGCTACCGAAATAGCGGTACAATCCCACCACATCATAGACTATGCAAAAAGAGCATAACTAGTGATACACCATACATATATCATAACTCAACCCACACTCTACACCTTACTACACATTTCAGCTCAACATGCATATATTGCTACTCATCGAATCAATCCAACTGAGATTTTTTTTCTCTTGATTGCTTCCCAACACTGCTCAGCTACTAAAATATAATTCATAAGGTCAATACCATCATATTGGTTGTAGCATCTTGAAAAATGGGTGAAATTATATTAATCGCATCCCAGACGGGGAAAAATAGGTCCCACGCCCAAAATCGGGAACAAGTTCCTAAAAAAGGGTTCCCACACCACCCTGAGTCTACAGTCGAGATTGGCCAAAATGAACCCCAGAAGACTGAGAAATGGCGCAAAAATGAAATTAAATTCTTTACCGAGAAAACATCTATTTGAAGACTCTCAGTCAAAGTTTATGAAAACTAGCTAAATTCAGTAGCAACCCAGCATATCACTGCATTCCTCTCAAAATGTAGAACAATTTAGAATTAATATTTCACTAAATTTCATCGAGAACGATAGAGATATCAAAGCGCAAAGTTTCATAAATTTCAAGAAAATATGTTTGTCATGACCCAAACTAGGGGCCTAGACATGACACGACGAATGGGGAACCCGAATGAACCCCAAACAAGCCTCTTAATATATCATACACACATCCTTGGTCGTGGAATCAAAATAATCAACAAAGTAGATATAAATAAAAGGAGAAATTGGGACTGAGGGAAAAAGCTTTAATAGTCATAAAACATTCTGAGAGTCAAGCTCGTAGCATAAGTACATCACTTATTCCAATAACACCTCTAACATAGATTTGAGCAGGGACCAAGACACTTTTTCGGGCTCACCCTCATAATATTAAGAGTTCAACATAAGGAAAAGACATCATATAGTAAGAGTAGCATAGCTAGTATCCCCGGACTTGAGGACTCACCGAAGCTTATCTTTTGGAAGGCAATCTTGCCACGTGGAGGATGATTAATAGATGCTCCGCCTACATGGTAACATCATGTAGGCATAGAGTATGCGTTAGTACGTTTGAATGTACTAAGTATGTAGGATGCAATACAACAAGAGATAGGCAACATAATCAAAATGCATATACATAAGCAAGAGATAATATATTAGCAACATGGCATGCATGATCAATGCTTGAAGTAAAACATGCTTATATAGAACATAATGCATGTGTAGGAAGAGACCATCATCATAGACCAAGCAAACACCAAGGCATACCACCCCCTTAGAAGGCGATTGAGGTATCTATCCATCAATTTGGTATTATGGGCTTACCACCCCCCGACAAGGTGATTGAGGTATTTACCCCTCAATTGGTAGTACGGGCTTACCACTTCCCGATAAGGCGATTGACGTATCTACCCCTCAATTGGTAGTACGGGCTTACTATCCCCCGATAAGGCGATTGAGATATATACTCCTAAACGTGGTAGCACGGACATAGCACCCCCCGACAAGGCAATTGAGGCATAGCACCCCCTCAACAAGGTGTGGTCAACTTGCAACACTGTAGATACTTTTCAAGAAAACAACACATTCTTACATTCCTTTCATCATCATAAAGTCACTTAACTCATAAGTCATGCAATAAACCTTCAATAACTCAAGAATCCTTAACCGGACATTTTATTAAACACTTGGCAGGTATGTAATGCTAGTTCAAAATCATGCAATTCAAAAGTGAAATCATGTAAGAAAACTTAGTTTAAATAACCCACCAACACTTGGTAACACCCTCATGCAAGATACATTGAAACCCCTCATCAAATCTCATAATAGATTAGAGATTCATAGCTCAAAATATGATTAAACAATCAAACTTTCATTAAACCTCAACATAGTTCATAATCAAATTCATAATAGGAAATACACATTGACAAATCAACTTGAAAACATGCAATTTAATTAAAAAGGAAGTTTGGGCACCATGGGTGAAAGGATCCAATCATGGAAACCCACATACCTCAACTTTGGAGATTTTCTTGATGAATATTGGAATGAGAACTTAACGTTTTAATGGAATTCTTAAGATCTGGAATGAGTTTGGGACAGTTGATTTTGGATGAAATATTTGGCTAAGTGTTAGAGAGGGTTTTGGGGAATGTCTTGAATGATATGGGGTTGATAAATGACTAAGTATAGGTGCTTTATGCATAGTAAGGCTTAGGACCAAGAGCCCAATGCCTTGGACCGATACAGGAAAAACTGGCAACAAAATGCGCAGGTCCGAGCCCTGGCCGCGTCGCGCCAGGGGTGCGGATCGATTTTGTTTTTTGAAAATTTTGAAAAATCAAATTTTGATATGGTTTCTCTAAAATTGAAGTTGTATCCATTTCCCACTCAATATTTTTCCCTGATCACGAATATGAAGTCGGATTTTTAATATCAATTACGAATTTTGAGATATATGGAAATTATGAATTTAGGCATTTCCTAGGCACATTTTTGGGCACTTTTTGGGGCATTTTAATATCTCCCCCTTGGGAAAATTCATCCCTGAATGTCAAAGAAGTGTAATAAGAAGAGTAATCATGAAGGAATCAGACCTGACAAGAATGCAACAATGCACTTAAACACCACTTTCAGAAATCTCAACATAAGTGTCAAAATCACCATGAACTTGTCAACATAAACATGAATGCATGCAAATGACATAAGGGCTGAAACATAAGATGTGAAATCATATAGGGGGATCGAATTTAGTACCTTTGGATTGAGTGGAATGGAAGAGATAAGGTTATCGCTTTTTCATGTTCGCCTCGGCTTCCCATGTGTCACTTTAACTTATTGGTTCCTCCAAAGGACCTTAGCGGAAGCTAAATTCTTGTTCCACAACCTCAACACTTGTCTATCCATAATTTCTACCGGAACCTTTTCATATGTTAGATGCTCTTCAACAACACCCACAACATCAAGAGGCAGAATAACACTTGGGTCACCCACATACTTCCTCAACATAGACACATGGAAGACCAGATGAACCATATTCATATCATTGGGCAACTCTAACTCATAGGCCACCTTGCCAATCCTCCTTAACACTCTATAAGGACCCACAAATCTTGGACTCAATTTATCCTTTTTACCAACCCGAACCACACCCTTCATGGGTTAGA
Source organism: Solanum medicagineum (assembly GCA_026153255.1). NCBI lineage: Eukaryota > Viridiplantae > Streptophyta > Magnoliopsida > Solanales > Solanaceae > Solanum > Solanum medicagineum. The sequence goes on from JAPFFP010005891.1 coordinate 36,839, forward strand.
CCTTCAAATAGATCCAGTCACCAACCTTAAATTCAAGATCCCTCCGCCTCACATCGGCATAGGACTTTTGTCGACTTTGTGCTGCTTTCAACCTTTTCCTTATCAACCTCACCCTCTCCATGACCTCCATAACCAAATCCAGGCCTAACAAAGCCATCTCCCCTATTTCAAACCATCCAACCGGGGACCTACAATGCTTACCATAAATAGACTCAATAGGAGCCATACCAATGCTAGAATGATAACTATTATTGTAAGCAAATTCAATGAGTAGAAGATGATCATCCCAACTACCCTTCAACTCCAAGTCACAAACTCTAAGCATAACATCAAGGGTTTGGATAGTTCTTTCGACTTGTCCATCCGTTTGATGGTGAAAGGTCGTACTAAGCTTAACCTTGGTACCAAGCCCTCTTTGGAAGGACCTCTAAAAGTGAGAAGTGAATTGAGCACCACGGTCCGATATGATAGAAAAAGGCACTCTATGCAATCTAACTAATTCATGAATGTACAACTTAGTATAATCTTCGTCACCATAAATGGTCTTGACTGGTATGAAATGAGCCGACTTTGTCATTCTATCAACCACAACCCAAATGGGCTCAAAATGTCTTATAGTCTTAGGCAATGCAACGACAAAATCCATGTTATTTTCCTCCCACTTCCAAGTAGGAATCACTATATCTTGGGCTAGGACACTCGGCCTTTGATGTTTGGCTTTGACTTGTTGGCAATTATGGCAATTGGATACAACCTTAGCATTATCTCTCTTCATGCCACCCCACCAAAACATTTCCCTCAAATCTCTATACATCTTTGTAGAACCAGGGTGAATAGAATAGGAAGAATTATGAGCCTCATCAAGAATTTTTTCTTTCAAGTCATCCACACTAGTAACACATAACCTACCTTGGTACCTAAGGGCACCATCTCCCCCTTGGGAGAAAACCTCCACCTTACCGTCTCTCTCCAAGGCCTTCAACTCTAACAAGGCTGGGTCAAGATCTTGCTTTGCCTTTACCTCCTCGATCAATGAAGATTTAGAACATTCAACCACCACTAATCCACCATTATCAACCTCTTCCAAGCTAACTCCCAGTCTAGCCAACCGAGAACCTCTCTAGCCACCTCTTTTCCCCCATCATCAACATGAGCTAGGCTACCCATAGATACCCTACTCAAAGCATCAGCCAAAACATTAGCCTTACCGGGGTGATAATGCACACTCATATCATAATCTTTAAGAAGCCCTAACCAACTTAGATGTTAATTTCTAATCGCTTCTGTCTTTTTAGGATCTACCTTAATACCATCACCCGACACCACATGACATAGAAAGGCAACCTCTTTCAACCAAAACTCATGTTTCTCATACTTTGCATACAACTTCTCCTCCCTCAAGATTTGTAACACTAACCTCGAGTGAGCCACATGCTCCTCCTCACTATGGGAATAAATCAAGATATCATCGATGAAAATCACCACAAATAAATCATGGTAGGGTTTAAAGACCCTATTCATAAGATCCATGAAGATAGTCGGTGCATTAGTCAAATCGCAGGACATAATCACAAAATCATAGTGCCTATACCTAGTTCGGAAGGTCATCTTGGGAATGTCACACTCCCTTAGTTTCACTTGGTGTTACCTGGACTAAAGATCAATCTTAGAGAAGTGACAACCCCCTTGAAGTTGGTCAAAAAGATCACCAATCCTTGGTAGAGGGTACTTAGTCTTGATGGTGACTCTATTAACTTACCGGTAATCAAAGCACATTCTAAGAGAACCATCCATCTTCTTCACAAACAAGACCGGTGCATCCCAAGGTGATTAGCTAGGCCTAATAAAACCCTTCTCTAACAAATTCCTCAATTGCTCCTTCAACTCCTTTAACTCCGCTAGGGCCATACGGTAAGGGGGAATAGAAATGGGTTGAGTATCGCGAAGGAGGTCTATGCAAAAATCTATTTCTCTTTTGGGAGGAACACCGGGAAGATCATTAGGAAACACATCAAGGAATTCATTAACTACTAGAACCGACTCTATGGGAAGGACTTTGGACTCAACATCCCTAACCTTTACAAAATGATAGAGACACCCCTTAGAAATCAACCTTTGGGCTTTAATGCAAGAAATAAACCTACCCTTGACCACCACATCATGACTCTCCCACTCAAGGATGGGTTCATTAGGAAATTGAAAGTTGACCCTACGGTTCTACAATCAATAGAGGCAAAATATTCATGCAATGCAACAAATCCATCCCAAGAATGACATCAAAGTCCACCATATCCAACCCGAAAAAATCACAAGGCAATATTTTATGAAAAATGAGAATGGGACAATTTCCATAGACCCTTCTAGCAACAATGGATGCACCATCTGGAGTAGACACCTCATAAGTCTCACACAACAATTCGGGTTCAACATGAAATGTTTTGGCAACAAAAGGAGTAACAAAAGAAAGAGTGGCACCTGGGTCTATCAATGCATACACATCAAAATTAAAGACTTTTAACATATCGGTGGCGTCATCGGGTACCTTATCTACCCTTTGCCTCCCTTGAAGAGCATAGAACCAATTTTGCCTCGGGGCACCCCCTTGTTGGTCTCCTCTTCCCCTAGGAACCGCATTGCACCTCAACCTTGTGGACGACCACCTCTATCCTTGTGTTGATTACGAGGACAATCAATCATATTGTGACCTACTTCTCCACATCTATAGCAAGATTTGGTGTTCCTCAAACATGGGCCATTATGGCCTTTACCACATCTCGGGCACATAACATTAGGCACCACACCACCACCACCTTGGACTCTTGGTTTATCATTAGCAAACCTCCTATTAGGAGCATTGGAAGACCCTTGGCCTTGATGAAACCGGCCACCTTGGGACCTTAGAATCTATGTTCAAAACAGGCCCTCTTCGCCTCATTACCTCTTCCCTTTCTCAACTTTTTCCCCTCCAATTGTTCGACATAAGTCATGATGCAAGACAAATCCATATCACTAATCAGCATGGCGGCACGACACTCCTCATTCGCCAAATCGGATATACCCATCACAAATTTATTCATCCTGGACATTGGCTCGGCCACTAATTGTGGAGCATATTTAGAGAGTTTGTTGAACTTGAGAGCATACCCCGTCACACTCATTGATCCTTGCTTTATATTCATGAATTCCATCATTTTGGCCTCCCTTCGCTCAAGAGGGAAGAACTAGTTGAGAAATGCCGCCTTAAACTCGTCCCAAAGGATCACATTCATTGTTGTTCCCCTTCTCCTATTTCCATTGGGTAAACCATATTTGGGTCACCCCTTTGAGTTAGTAGGTTGCCAACTCCTCTTTCTCCTTCTATCTAACACCCATAATAGACAACACTTTATACACCTTATCAATGAATTCTTGAGGGTCCTTATCCACTTTAGACCCATGGAACTCCGGTGGATTTATCGTCATAGAATCCTTCACTCTAGATGCTGCAGTAGGAGCATGAGAGGCTTGGGCCCCTTGGTTGAATTGATTAGTCATTTCTTGAGCTTACATTGAAATAACATCTCGAAACTCTTCATGAGCTGATTGTTCTTCAGGTGTACGAGTTTTTCTTCCTCTTGGGATAGGCATGATCTAAAATAGCAAAGAACATTCGTTAGGGTAAACATTACCTTAAGTTCTATAGCACGACATAGATTAAGAAGAAGGGAAACATTTCCTAAAATGCTTCATAGCCTCTTACTCATAGTTGTGGTGCACTTCACAACCATGAATAAGACTCTAATCAATGAGGTGTATTGGATGCCGAGGACCATTAACAATGCAGTGCTCTGATACCAAGTTTGTCATAACCCAATCCTAGGGCCTAGACATGACAGGCAAATGGGAACCCAAAGAGACCTCTAAACAAGCCTCTTAGCATATTTTTTACACATCCTTGGTTGTGGAAGCAAAGTAAACAATAGTAAGAGAGTATAAA
>JAPFFP010005902.1:0-17649 GCA_026153255.1 Solanum medicagineum
ATCTGCTTTAAGGCATGTTAAAGGTAGAAACCCCTTATAATATGTATAGTAAACGCATAGTTACAGGTTGGTTCTCCTGAGCCTTATCGGCAACGGGTGCCAGTCCGCCCTAACGGGACTTTGGGGCGTCACAATATCAACATAAAACAATTCACAATTCCCTCAATTATGACACAAATGTAGGAATTCATAATGTTTACAAGTATTCAAATTGAAGTCTCATGATCAAAGCCTACAATGATACAATTCTATCCCAATTCATGACCCAAATTACCCAATCCCGTACACATAGAATTATACAAGGTTCGATCATAATTAACAAAAGGTTAGAAGTCTACTTGCTTTAAAAAAATCTCAAATCAAGTCAAATCCAAAGATTTCCCCTTCCTAGATACTCCAAATCACCAAAATATATTCAAATATAGCATAACAATAAATCTAATAACGCTAAAATCAATCAATTCGGATGAAAAGGATAACATGGTCAAAAATTCCATGTCAGAAGAAGCAATCAAAATCTCAAATTTAATCGATGAAAACATTCTCCAAGTAATAAGGAATTCAATGGAAAACAATTTCGAAAATGGAGTCAAAATGAGGTAGAAATCATCAATTTAGTATTAGGAATCAAAGTCTGAAAAAAAAATCCCCAAGTTCTCCAATTAAAATCCCAAAATTATAATTTAAGTACACAATTTAATCAATGAAAATCAATGGAATAGGTTAGAAAATAGTTACCCAGTAGATTTTCCTTGAAAAACCTTAAAGAATCTTTTGAAGACAAAGCATGAAATGTTGAAAATGGTGGAGATTAATAAAACTCGTCACTTTAAAATCAACTTACTGTTTCAAGTGAATAAGACCCCTTGAACATGGAGACCAGCTATGCCACTACACTCCACAAACATGGAGTGGCTTTCGCAAATGCAGAGGTTATGTTACGCATTGCTCAGCGAATGCTGAGGCTTGTGGAGCTTGGCTCCTATAACTTCATGAATGAGGAGAACAATTTTCACCTACACCAGATATAGTAAAACCAGCAAAACACAGATCAGTAAAATCATGAAATGCACCTTCAAGATTTGTCTGAAACTCATTAACACAAATCATACATGGAATCCTAGTAGAAACGATGTTCCAAACCCAGTGAAACTGTCAAAATTCGAATTTGAGACATCCTTGGTCTGAAAACTGCAGTCAGACCATTTCTAGTCAGGGAGAACTTGGAGAACTGAATTTGGAGTTAAAAAGAAGAATTTGTACCCAAAGTTGCATTATTAGTTTATTTTGGATCATAGTTTGGCTTTGGTCAACATTCGAAGTTCGAAACTCGAATCAAAATTCTGACACTTCCTGTGGTTCCGGATGGTGAAACTAACACTAGAAATGGTCTCACTAGATTCGACATTTTAAAACTGATGGAATCGACGAAATTGAATTTTGACACTCAAAATTCAAGATGACAACAAAACTCAAAATTTCCAATTTTAAACCTTTAAAAAACTCTTTGTTTGGCAAAACTCCAACTTTTTACAAGGTTTTCAAAAATTCAAATTTTAGACTCGACCAAAAAATAAGCCAAGGCAACTTTTGAGAAGCGCAAAATGGTAATTTTTTCAAAAATACCAAAATTGACGTTTGAGGTCATTACATTATCTATTACTAAAATTAATGATCATCCTCGAACATGAGATAAGGGACATACCTGAAGGTTAAAAAAATGAAGGTATTGCGCACACATGTCCGACCCTATCTCTCAAGTAGCCTCACTCTCGGGTCTATGACTCTACTGGACCTATTCTCAACTTCCTTTTCTGCCTATCCAAAATGGCCACTAGCTTCTCCTCATAAGTCAATTCAGGGCTCAACTCAACTAAATTCATGGAAATCACATAAGACTCATCTGAAATATAATGCTGCAACATCGAGACATGAAACACATGATGAACTGAAGACAGGTTGGGAGGCAAAGAAAGTCTATAAGCCACGTCTCCCACTCTACCTAAGATCTCAAAAGGACCAATAAACCTCAGATTGAGCCTGCTCTTGTTCCTAAATCTCATAACACCCTTCAATTGCGAGGCCCTCAACCATACCATGTCACCAACTATGAACTCCAAAAGTCAAATCCACCTATCAGCATAGCTCTTTTGGAAAATCTCAGTTTTCACTAACCTCTATGAATTAACCTCACCCACTCTAGATCATCTCCCAAATATCAACACCCATGCTCTCCACTGCTAGCGAGTCAAACCATCTAATAGGCGATCTATATCTCTGGTCATACAATGCCATAAAGGGAGCCATTCAAATACTGGAATGATACATGTTAGTGTATGCAAGCTCTGTCAAGGCAAAGTGTTGATCCCATCTGGCACCAAAAATCAATAATACATGCTCGAAGCATATCCTCTAACACTCGAATGGTCAGTCTGGTCTGGGGATGAAAGGTTGTATGCATATCCAAATGAGTACCCAAACCATGTTGTAAAGCCCTCTAAAAATGTGAAGTAATTGATGAACCACGATCTGACACAATGGAAGTCAGGACTCTGTGAAGCCTCACTATTTGGCTGATATAAAGTTGTGCTAGTGTCGCAGGTGTATACTTTACTTTAACTAGAACGAAGTGGGTGGATTTGGTCAATTGATCCACCACTACACAAGTGGAGTTAAAACCCCCAATAGTAGGAGGCATCCCAACTACAAAGTCTATGATAATACGCCCCCATTTGCACTCGAGAATAGGTATCCTCTGCATCGAACCTCTAGGCCTTTGGTGCTCATATTTGACTTGTTGGAAATTCAAGCACTTCACCACAAACTCAACAATACTCTCCTCGTCCCACACCACTAAATAATGTTGTTTCAAATCATGCTACATCTTTGCTGCCCCTGGATGAATAGAATATCTGGTACATTGAGCCTCCTCAAGTATCACTCTAATCAAATCACCTACCTTAGGTACACATATATGACTCCCAATCCTCATTGAACCATCAAACTCAAGCACCACTTCTCTAGTTTCACTTCTAGACACTATATCTCGAATAGTACACAACTTCTTATCCTCAAATTACCTTTCTCGAATCTAATCCATCAAAGATGAGTGAGCCTCAATATTAGCAAGCACTCCACCCTGATCTGAAATCTGTAATCTCACCAACCTATAGGCCAATGTCTGAACATCTCTAGCCAACAGTAGCTCCTCAAGCTAAATAGCTACTAGACTCCCCATACTAAAAGCCTACCTAGTCAAAGCATAACCACCACATTGGCCTTCCCCAAGTGATATAATAGTCACATCATAATCTTTCAGAAGCTCAATCCACCTCCTCTATCTCAAGTTCAGGTCCTTTTGGCTGAAGATGTATTGTAAACTGCGATGATTGGTGAAAATGTCACAATGAACACCATAAATATAGTGCCTACATAGCTTCAAAACAAACACAACAGTTGTCAACTTCAAGTCATGAGTAGGATAGTTCTTCTAATGAGCCTTCAATTGTTTAGAGGTATAAACTATAACCTTCCTGTTATGTATCAAGACTCCTCTTAAGCCAACCTCGGACGCATCACAACATACCATGAAATCAACACCCATACTTTTTTCCAATTTATGTCATGTAAAGGAAAATTTTGTGCTTGTTTTCCTAAAGCAATAGTTGTAGGCATAAGTTTTTGACAAAGATAAATATAGTTTTTTAAGCATAATAAGTTTTTCATGGGAGCACATAATCATTTAACATGATTTTAAGTTTTTAAGTGTCTTATACTTTGATTTTGTCTCATTTTATCTTTCATTATTTTGCACCAAAAACTATTTTAAAAATACTGAATCAAACTTGAAAAAACTAAGTCGGACAAAATATTTTGGTTTGGTATATGGTGTACACATTTTCAAAATCAAAAATAGAAGAACCAAACTAAAATTTACTAAAGCTGAATTGATGAACCGAATGCCTACCCCTAGTTTGGTGGTGCTGTAGAAGAAGGTTGAGCCTTGTCGCCTCCATCACTCTGTCTTCCCATTCGGTATTTCCTCTGCATATAGCCCATCTGACCATGCTTTTAGTAACCATTTATACACCTTTTGCACTCCCCAAAGTCGAACTTACGATAATTTCCACAAACTGGCTTTTCCTTGGAACCTTGAACCACACACCCTTGGGCTTGAAGGCCTGTGGTTGGAATTTTTTACTCTTGTATGGCCTCGGCCAGACTCGTGTTTTGATAATTTGGCCTTCTTGCTCAATTGCTTCTGTCTATATTTCTTTTTATCATCCTCTACCTATTGAGCATAGAGTATGAGCCTTGAAATGTCCATATTTGAAATCAACAATGATGATTTGCACTCCTTCTAAACATACTTTGCAAATTCAGAGACAAACTTCCTTATCTTAGACTTCATGTCTGGACTATTATCAGAGCATATCTAGACAACTAAATGATTTTAAGACTATACTCCTTCATTATCTTCCCCTCTTGCTTTAGGTCACAAACTCTTCCACTTTTGCCTCCCTCAGCTCTCTTGGAAAGATGTGGTCAAGGAATGTATTCTCAAACTCATCCCATATCGCAAGCTTAACATCCCCACCATGATTCTCCTCCCATTATACCAAACATTTGCAACATACTTAAGCTAATAATAGCAAGTTCAACTCTCTCAACCTCAGTAGCATAGATGGCCTTGAGGACTTTCCACATCTCATTAATAAAGTTTTGAGGGTCCTCTTCAAGATTGGATCCTTTGAAGATTCGGTTTCATCCTCGACAAATCTCTAATCCTTGTAGCAGCTAATAGCTACTGGGATCGGGCTAGGATACTCTAGGGACTAGTCTAGGTATCCATTAATTGAGTGAACATGGCAATGGCTCCTCTAAACTCAACTTCAGAAGTAGGAACAATAGTAGAGTTTGGGAAACATGGGTAGGCTGGGGAGTGGTTACTTAAGGAACTTAGTAAACCATGTAATACAGCCTCTGGTCCTCACTCTTAATTGTGAAGGCATCTCAAATGGTGGTATCCCAGTACTAGTGACAATCCTCTAACTAGTAATACATTTGGGAGGTATGATCCGCAGATTTGTAAGGCACAGTTTGAAGGGGACCTTTACGGAGTTAGACTCTGGCATAAATTTTAGAAAATAAATGAAATGAAACAATATCTAATGTCTTGTAGCCTCCTCATTACAGATTGGCGCGCTTCACATTGATAAGAAGGACTCTGCTAGACACGACTTTATAAACATTCTAGCACACTTAAACTTTGTGCTTTGATACTAACTTTGTCACGATCGAGAGGGTACCCTATAGTGGCCGACACTCAAAAACCACTACTGATTTTCAAGTGAACTACTTGACTTAATTCACTTATTAAATCAGTGGATGACCCAATGAACCCAAAGAAAGTACTTAAGTGGGCATTTAGATAATCATATAAAATAATTTTCAAGATATCTCTTATTAAAATAACTCCATATTTTACTTTAAAAAGTAATAATAGTTTTGAAAATTAACTCTGAAAGGAAAAAACACAGTTCTAACTCAATCTGACTTGGTCTATTAAGACTATCAACTAACAAGAAGGTATCAAGACATGTTCAAAGCTATAATGAGTCAATATAAGAAATAAATTAAAATAAAAGGAATCTTTTGAAAGCAAGAAGGTCTCACTATTGTTTGCAACTAAATAGATATTTAGCGAAGTGTCTCTTAAGGATCTCTAAAACCTCTATCTGCATCATAAAATTATGCATCTCCAAGTGGTGTCAGTACGTGAAATGTATAGTATATAATAAGATTGAATAGAACAAAACTCAAGACAAAACTCAAGGATAAAAATAAATCTCAAATGAACTCAATATGATATGCAAGTTTAAGATAATATAAAATGAAGCTTTTCAAATTGACTCAATCATATGCAATAATCAAATCAAAATAAGTTATCATCATTAGAGAGTTACGTTAACAAACAACCATCACGTATGAGCTAGTGATGATATAATGAATTATCGTCATAACCAGAGTCATCCAATATTTTGTTAGAGTAAGGAATGCAAAGCTGAACTAATGGATCTTTATATAAAAGTCATCTTTTGGGAAAAGTAAGGAAACATTTTACTTTAACAATTTGATCCTAAGGAAACATCTGACTTTAACGATTTAATCATTTCCTACGATGGCTACGTAATTTATGGGATTTGAGTTCTTTCGACTATTACCCCCATCGATGCTCATACTTTTCTAAAAATGTGCTCATATTATCATCTCATCTATTCTCATTGGAATTTAACTTTAAGACATCAAACTCATCTCAAAACATCATCATCTTTTATAAATCATTATACTTTATAATATCAATTACATTGTTATCAAAACATCTCGCTCAAGACATCATTCAACTCAATGCTCAATGTTTATCAAACTCATTAAAATTAATGGTCATACTCTTTAAAAAAAACATGCTTTAAAAGTCTTAATCTAATCACAACTCTTTTCTCAAAATATAGTATTTGGATTCAATCAAATACATACATACTCCCTCTGTCCAACTTTACTTGTCCCCTGTTGACTTGGCACAGGGATTAAGAAGTAGTAAATGATAGGGTAATTTTGCCAAATCACCTTTTGAATATAATAAATACAGTATCTTGAAAAATATGATAAGAAAATTACTATAATTAAATATAAGGGCAAATTAGGAACTAAGTGTAAAATTATCTCTTGATTTTATAAAGTGGACAAGTATTGTTGGACATCCCAAAATAGTATAATGGATAAGTAAAGATGGACAGATAGCTCAAATCACTTCTTTTGTCGATGGATAGAAAATCATTATCTTTGCTCAAAACATGCATAATATTGATGGAAAATAATATTCTGTCTAATGCATAAAAATCATGAATCTCAATATTAAATAGTGCATAGAAAAGCCATGATCATCATCCCAACTAGGGTTCATGGAAAAGTAGCCACGAATAATAATTTCAACAATAAAATAATAATAATTTTAGTGCATAATTATATAGAACTCAATGGAAGAATAATTAACTCAATCAAAATTCAAAAACTAGAATTTTTACTCAAGTCAATATTGATAGAAACTTAGATATGGGGTACGTGGATGTACTCAATCTAATGCAATGATAACCTTTCATACTTGAAAGATATAAACTTTAGTCGAAACTCGAAGAACTATGGTGAAATATTTGATCCCTAGCTTTTCTCTTCTCTAATTTTGCTCTTAAAGAATTCTAAGTATGTATGAGAGAAAAGACCTCTTTGGTGCTTGTAAAGACCCTAAATAATCCGAATATGTTCAGGATTTAATTAAAAATGATGGAGAAGGAAATTTTTACCCCTTATTAAAGCTAGCAGACTGACTGTCATGACCCAAACCTAGGGCCTAGACGTGGCCGGCGAATGGGGAACCCGAAAGAATCCCAAACAAGCCTCTTAGCATCTCATCACACATCCTTGATCACGGAAGCAAGATAAATCATCATAAGAAATATAAACAGGGGAAATTGGGACTAAGGGAGAGAGAGACTTATATTTAATTAGCTTGGATATCATAAGTAAGTCAAAGCTCAAGCACAATACATATTTTGCCCAAAATCACCTCTAACATAGAACTTAGCAGGGGCCAAGACAAGTAACCGAGCTCACCCTCATAGTCAAAGCATACCAAAAGGAAAGATAGTCTTTAATACATAACATAGGAATATAAATGAATGTCCTCGGAGTGGAGGACTCACCAACTAGCTTGAATGGATACCACTAGCCACCTGAAGGAGGATGATGACCAAATAGAGCTACGGTTCCTACATGGTAATATATGTAGGCATAGAGTATGTATTAGTACGTTTGAATGTACTAAGTATGTAGGATGCAATGCAACAAGAGATAGGCAACATAATCGAAATGCATAAACATAGACAATAGATAGCATTTAACATATGATATGCATGAATGGATGATTCTAGTAAAAATCATGTTTATATATATCATAATACATATGTAAGGAGAGACCATCATCATAGACCAAGCAAAGTAGTGCTTGGAATCCAAGGCTTAACACCTCCTTGGTAGTGGTCAAGGTACCAACCCCTCAACATGGTTAATAGAATTCTCACCCTCCATCATAGTGGTCAAGGTACTAACCCCTCAATATGGTTAATGAACTTCATCACCCTCCATCATAGTAGTCAAGGTACTAAACCCTCAATATGGTTAATGGACTTCTCACCCTCCATCATAGTGGTCAAGGTACTAACCCCTCAACATGGTTATTCTCAACATGAAATACTATAGAAGTTCATCATGAAATTATCACACATACATCATTATTTCATCATCATAAAGTCATATATCTTATATGCCAAGCATTTGGCCTTTAACAATCTAAGAATCATAATCCGGACATTTTATCAAACACTTGGTGAGTGCATAATGGAGGTATAAGACCACACTATTTCGAGATGAAATCATTCAAGCAAATCCATTGTAAAAGTATCAATCAACACCTTGCAACACCCTCAAGCAATATACATTAAAACCCTTCATCAAATCTCACATTAGATCTAAGATTTAGAGCTCAAAACATGCTAAAACAATCATACTTTCATGAACTCAAATCACTGTGCAGTAAATTTCTTAATATACAAACCAAAACCCACATGTAAAATCAACTTTAAATCATGTAATTTAAGTAGAAAGAGGATTGGGCACCATGGGAGAAAGGACCCAATGGTTGAAACTCATATACCTTAGCTTTGGAGAAGTTCTTGATGAAGATTGAAAATGGAGGCTTGAAGCTTGAAGAAAATCCTTAAATCCAGAAGAGATTTGGATACTTGATTTTTTAGTGAAATATTAGTATAAGGGTTTGAGAGAGTATTTTATCAATATAATGAAGAACTTAAGGCTTTTGGTACCTTGAATGAGCATAAAAATGTCAATCTAGAGCTTACAAAGGGTAGGAAAGGACCAAAATAACCCTTCCTAAAAAGTTGTCTAACGGCTGTTACGGGCCCCATTACGACCCGTAGGTAGCACTACGACTCATAGGACCCCTCACATGACCCCTAGGCTCAATTTCAAAGACTCTAGGAATTGCTACGAGCCTGACCTATGAGTCATACCCCGACCTACGACTCGTAACTATGGGCTCGTAGTGTAACTCTGCACTGGCAGTCTTAAGTAAAATGGCCATAACCTTTGATTCCGAATTCTAAATGAGGTGAAACCGAGTGCATTACAAATCTAACTCAAAGGTCTTTCATTTGACATGTTGTGGGCCACCCAGTTCCAAGTGTGCTAAAAGTTATGTTTGTTTAAAGTTAACACTTGCATGAACCATCAACCAAAACTCAACTCTTAGGGAAGTCTTGAACTCTAGGTACTAGGAGTCTCCCTTGAACCAAATACACACCCAATCTAACCAAATGAGGCTTGAAACATGGGTACAAGTGCATGGAGTTATGAGGTGTCACACTGACCTATGAAACCTCGTCTAAGGATCGAAGGTCGATCTATGGCTCGTAGATCAGAGATTTCATAAAAACCTTAGAATTTAGGCTTGGAAATGTTACGAGACCATTTGTGGTCCCTAAAAAATCTACAGTCCTAGAAGTCATTCGTAGGAATTTGGCAAATTTTTGGGGTCATAAATCTTAATTTACGTGCCCAAACTACGACTAGTAGAAGATTTCATGACCCATAGTTGGGTTTGTATGAACTGAAACCTAAAAACTATCTTAGAGAAACTTTTCATGAGGTAGATTTTACGGGTTTGCAATCTATATCTACGACCCGTAATTAGGATTCATAGATGCAAATCCAGAAAACTCTACTTACTAAGATTTTACTAAAATGGTCATTAACTTTTTACCCTGAACATAAAATAAGGTAATTTTCGTAGATTCGGAAAGAGGATTCAGAGACCTTTAATTTGATAGGTCATGGGCCACATAACTCTTTACTTTCAAGGAGATATGATCATTGAAAATGACCTTCTATAAACTCATGTGAAAACTTAGTGGATCAAAATTCTTTGGACTTGACTTGATGTAAAAGATTCCTTATAACCCTAAATCACATCCAATACACTTTAAATACTTAGGAATTGATCCTAATATATATATATACACAACTCAGAAGTCATTGGATCACCTAACTTTTATAAAATCATATATCAAAACTCAGTAAATAGGAAAGCTTTTAACTTAACTTTGCACTAGAGGGTTCTCATGACCTTAATTCATCTCCAAATCTATTTTCACACTAAAGAATTTAGCTTAACAGCTATATTCAATTAAGAATCATTTGGTAAAATCTTATATGCATATGAAGGATATACCTCGATCATAGATGAAATAATTCAAGGTATTACATCTGTATTTCTTGAAGGAGGATTAGACTTAAAGGTGACTATATTTTACTTTTCCAGCCAAACAATTCTCTCACTTTTTAAATTTAGCACTTTGAAAATCAGAAAACAAGCTCTTCTTCACCAAAACATTAAATCATTTCTCATGAATGTGGCTAAGTCTCTTGTGCCATAACATTGAAGAGTAATCACTCTCAAATGCATTCACCATATAGGAATAAGTAGAAGCCACGGTCTAATATATACATAGCATTTATCATCACGAGCCACAACCAAGGAACCCTTAATGAGCTTTTATTTTCTTCCCATAATTGGTGCTAACATATCATTCATCATCAAGAACATTAATAGAAATTAGGTCTATACGAACATTAGGTGTATATTTCACATTGTTCAAACTAATTTAGTTCCAACACTAGTTCCAACATTAGGTGAACTTGATCAAGATTCGAGATGGAGACTTGAAGCGTGAGAGGAATCCTTAGATCCGGAGAGGGTTTTAAGACTTACTTTAGGAGTAAAATATTTGGCTAAGTGTTTAAATGAGTATTGGGGAATGCTTAGAATGATATGAGGGTGAAAATGGCTAAGTATATTCACGTTTGGGGACACTTAGGCCCAAGACTTAAAAGCCTTGGACCGCAAAAAAAATAACTGGGTAGAATTTACACAGGTCTGCATCTGGTCTGCAACGCGGACCTATCGCGGAGACTGAATTTACACATGTTCGTGACTGAGGTGCGTCGCAGTACCATCACAGATAAACACTGGATAAGCAAAATTGTGAAAATTGAAATTGTTAATCATTTGCTCTTAAATTGGGGTTAAACCCAATTCCCACTCAAAATGACCCTCTCATCAAGAATATGAAGTTGAATTTTCGATATCGAACACGAATTTTGAGATATATGAATATCACGATTCCAAACACTTTCGAGGCACATTTTCGAGCACTTTTTGGGGTCATTTCAATATCTTTCCCTTGGGAACATTTGTCCTCGAATGTCAAAGAAACATACATAAGGAGACACAAACATGACCATTTCAGCCTACATAGAGATGCAACAATGCACTTAAACATCATTACAAAAACTTCATCATAAGTTTAAAATCATCATGAACTTGTCAATTTAAACATGAACATATGTAATGACATGGGGCTGAACTAAAGACTTAAGATCAAATGAAGGACTTAGATCAATACCTTAGGCTTGAGTATAGTGCAAAAGGTAAAGATATCACTTTTGCAAGTCCGCTTTGGCCTCCCAAGTAGCACTCTCAACTTGTTGATTCCTCCAAAGGACCTTAAAGGAAGCCACCTCTTTGTTTCTCAACCTCTTCACTTGCCTATCTAAAATCTGAACTGAAACCTCTTCATATGTCAAATTATCCTCAAAAATACCCACAACATCAAGAGGCACAATGGCATTCGTATCACCCACACATTTCCTCAACATGGATACATGGAACACCGGATGAACCGATTCCATCCCACTAGGAAACCTCAACTCATAAGCTACCTTACAACCCTCCTCATAACCTGATAAGGACCAACATATCTTGGGCTCAACTTTCCCTTCTTACCAAAAAAGACTACACCCTTCATGGGTGAAACCTTTAGGTAGACCCAATCACCAACTTTGAATTCAAGGTCTCTTCTTCTCACATCGGCATAGAATTTTTGACGACTTTGGGCCATCTTCAACCTTTCCCTAATCATCCTAACCTTCTCAAGAGCCTCCATAACTAGATCTGGTCCCAATAAAGCTATCTTTTCAACCTCAAACTATCTGACCGATGATCTACAATGTCTCCCATAGAGAGCCTCAAAAGGAGCCATACAGATGCTAGAATGATAGTTATTGCTATAGGCAAACTCAATCAATGGAAGATGATCATCCCAACTACCTTTAAGCTCCAATACACATGCTCTAAGCATATCCTCGAGGGTTTGGATGGTCCTCTCGGATTGGTCATCCGATTGAGGGTGAAAGGTCGTAGAAAGATTAACTCTAGTACCAAAACCCCTTTGAAAGGACCTCCAAAAGTGTGAAGTGAATTGTGTCCCACGATCCGACATGATGGAAAAAGGAATCACATACAACCTTACCAACTCCATCAATGTACAACCTTGCATAATCTTTGGTACCAAATGTGGTCTTAATCGGTATAAAGTGAGTCGATTTTATCATCCTATCAACCATAACCCAAATGGAATCATAACCCTTTTTAGTCTTGGGCAACCCAACCACAAAATCCGTATTTATCTCCTTCCACTTCCATGTTAGAACCTCAATGTTTTGGGTTAGGCCACCCAACCTTTGATGTTCAACTTTGACTTGTTAACAAGTATGACAACCGGAAACGAATTTGGCAATGTCCCTCTTCATGCCTCACCACCAATACACATCCCTCAAGTCTCTATACGTTTTGGTGGAAGAAGGGTGGATAGAATAAGAAGAGTTATAGGCCTCATCAAGGATCTTTTCTATCAAACTATCGATACACTGTACACACAACCTACCTTAATACCTAAGGGAACTATCTCCCCATTGGGAGAAAACCTCCACCTTGCCCTCTTTCACCAAGGCCTTCAATTCTAACAAGGAGGGATCAAGATCTTATTTTTCCATCACCTCATCAACCAAAGAAGACTTGGAACCATCACTATTACTATCCTCTTCCAACCTGACTCCCAATCTAGCCAACTGATGCATCTCCCTAGCCATCTCCTTCTCACTACCATCAACATGAGCTAAGCTACCCATAGACACTCTACTCAAGGCATCCGCCACTACATTTTCCTTACCCGGATGATAATGCACACTCATATCATAGTCCTTAAGAAGTTCTAACCTTCTCCTTTGACTCAAGTTGAGATCCTTTTGAGTGAAGACATATTGGAGGCTCTTATGATTGGTCAATACATCAACATTCACCCCATATATGTAGTGTCGCCAAATCTTTGATGCAAACACAATGGCGGCTAACTCTAGATCATGGGTAGGGTAGTTCCTTTCATGTGCTTTGAGTTGTCTAGAAGAATAAGCTATCACTTTACCATTTTGCATCAACACAAAAACCAAACGAACCGAGGAAGCATCACAATACACCACAAAACCCTCAAGCCCATCCAGTAGTGACAACATAGCAGCGGACACAAGCTTTTCTTTCAATGTTTGGAAACTCCTTTCACATTCATCAAACCACACAAACCTGGCCTTCTTTAGAGTCAATTTAGTCATAGGAGAAGCAATAGAACAGAACTCATTCAAAAACCTCCAATAATAGCCTGCTAAGCCCAAAAAACTCCTAATGTCCGACGGGATCAATGGTCTAGACCAATTTCTATTCACATCGATCTTCTTTGGATCCACCTTAATACCATCCCCCAACACCACATGTCCTAGGAAGGCAACCTTCCTCAACAAAAATTCACATTTTTCATATTTAGATACAATTTCTCCTCCCTCAATCCTTGTAACACAACCCTCAAATGAGCCCTATGCTCCTCCTCACCACGAGAATAGATCAAAATATCACCAATGAAGACCACAACAAAGGAATCCAGGTAGGGTTTAAAAACCCTATTCATTAGGTCCACAAAAATAGTCGGTGCATTGGTCAACCCAAAAGACATCACCACAAATTTGTAATGCCCATACCTAGTCCAAAAGGTCGTCTTGGGAATATCACACTCCCTCACTTTCACTTGATGATAGCCGGACTGAAGATCAATCTTACAAAAATGGCTATCCCTTGCAATTGGTCAAACAAATGATCAATCCTTGGAAGAGGATACCTATTCTTGATGGTGACCCTACTGAGTTGCTGGAAGTCAATACACATCCTAAGGGACCCATCCTTCTTTTTCACAAACAACACTGGAGCACCCCAAGGTGATTGGATTGGTGTAACAAATCCCTTCTCCAACAAGTCCCTCAATTGTTCCTTCAACTCCTTCAACTCCACCGGGGCCATACGGTAAGGGGGAATAAAAATGGTCTGAGTATCGGAGAGGAGGTCTATGTCAAAGTCTATTTCCTTTTCGGGAGGAACATCAGGAAGGTCATTTGGGAAGACATCAAGAAACTCATTTACAACTGGAACCGAGTCTATGGGAAGGACTTTAGACTCCACATCCCTAACCCTCACAAGATGCTAAAGACACCCCTTAGAGATTATCTTACGGGCTTTAATGCAAGAGATGAATCTAGCCTTGACCACCACATCTTGATCTCCCACTCAAGGATAGGTTCATTTGAAAATTGGAATTTGACCCTATGGGTTCTACAATCAATAGAAGCATAGTAGGCATGCAACCAATCCATCCCAAGAATGACATCAAAATCAACCATGTCTAACTCAATAAGATCACAAGGCAACACTTTATGCAAGATGCAAATAGGAAAACTTCTATAAACTTTTCAAGCAACAATAGATGCACCAATAGGAGTAGACACTTCATTTGACTCATGCAACAACTCGACGTCAACATAGAACTTTTGGGCAATAAAGAGGGTAACAAAAGAAAGAGTGGCACCCGGATCAATCAATGCATATACATCAAAGTCAAAGATTTTCAACATACCGGTAACAACATCGGAGACTTCATCAACTCCTTGCCTCCTATGCAAATCATAGAATCGATTGTGCCTCGGGGCACCATCTTGTCAGCCACCTCTCCCCAATGAAACCGCATTAGCACCTTGTGGACTCCTTGCCCTTGTTGCGGTTTCGAGGGCAATCTATCGCCTTATGCCCCATTTCCCCACAACAATAACAAGCACCGGTATTCCTCAAACATGGGCCACCATGACCCTTACCACGCTTCGGACATACATCAATAGGAGACACATCCATTACACCTTGGGCCCTCGGAAAATCATTTGCAACCCTCTTAACAAATGCATGAGTAGGCCTTTGGCCTTGGTGGAACCGGCCACTCCTTTGGAACATACCCTAAAAATGGGCCCTCTTGGCCTCATGCCCCCTTCTCTTCCTCAATTTCTCCTATTCCATTTGTTTGGCATAGGTCATCAAACATACAAGTCCATGTCACTAATCAACATGGCGGACCGGCAGTCTTCACTAACCAAGTCAGAGACACTCATAACAAATTTGTTCATTCTCAACCTTGAGTCAACAATCCATTGAGGAGCAACATTGAAAGTTGGGTGAACTTGAGGGCATACTCCCTCACACTCATGGACCCTTGTCTCAAATTCATAAATTCCACCAACTTAGCTTCCCTAAGTTCAATAGGGAAGAACCGATTAAGGAAGGCCACCTTGAACTCCTCCCAAAGCACCACATAGTTGACTCTCTTTTCCTCCTTCCATTGGTTGAACCATATTTGTGCTATCCCTTTTAGTTGGTAGGCCGCCAACTCCGCCTTATCCTCCGGCCTCACACCCTTGATGGACAAAATTTTGTAGACCTCATCAATGAACTCTTGGGGGTCCTCACTCACCTTTCCAATGAAATTCTGGGAAATTCATTCTCATGAACTCTCTTACCCGAGAGGCCGGTGTAGGAGCATGAGGGGCTTGGGCCCCTTGGTTGGCTTGATTAGCTACCACTTGTGCAAGTAAGATGAGAGCATCCCTAAGCTCTCCATTGGCCGGTTGCTCCTCGAGCGTGCGGGCTTAATTAAACTCTATAGAATGACATAGAACATGAAGAAGGGTAAAACGTCTCATAGCCTACTACTCATAGTTGTGGTGCACAACACAACCATGAATAGGACTCTAATCAACACGGTGTGTAGGACTCCGAGGATCTAACAACCTAGTGCTTTGATACCACCTTGTGACGACCCAAGCCTGGGGCCTAGACGTCATCAGCAAATGGGGAGCCTGAAGGAACCCCAAACAAACCTCATAGCATATCATTACACATCCTTGGTCGCAGAAGCAATTAGAATGACAATGAGGGATAAATGTAAACAGGGGGAATTGGGACTAAGAATGAACTTCCATATCATAAACATCAAGAGTCAATAAAGTCAAGCTCAAGCATAGATACATAACATGTCTAAAAATATCTCTACTGCATAGATAAGAGTGGGGACCGAGACAAAGCAACCGGGCTCACCCTCATAGTCAATACCTAAGTCAAAGAGACAATGTCTTAATACATAGCAATAGATAATAAATAACGTCCCCCGGAATGGAAGACTCACCAACAAGCTTGATAGAAGTCGTACTAGCCACGTGGAAGAGGATGATCAAGCTGTACACCAGTTCCTACATAGTGACATCATGTAGACATAGAGTATGCATTAGTACATTTGAATGTACTAAGTATATAGGATGCAATGCAATAAGAGGTGGGTATCATAGGCAAAATGCATAATCATAAGCAATGAATAGCATACTAACAATATGGCATATACTGAATGATGCTTGAAGTAAAACCAAGCTTATAGAGATCATAATACAAGTGTAAGGAGTGACCATTATAGTGCAAGCCAAGGCCTACCACCCCTTGGATAGGCCCATGAGGTACGATCCCCTTCATGAGGTTGATGGAGTACAAACCCCACACCGAGGTTGACGGAGTACAAACCCCCCTTCAAGGTTGATGGGTACCAACCCCCAACAAGGTTACCCGGGCCTACCACCCCCAAGCTAGGCGACTAAGGTACCAACCCCTCGATAGGCTATCTAGGCCTACAAACCCCCGAGCTAGGCTTGGTCATCCCCAACAATATATAGAGATAATATCATATATATATACACACACACACACAGACACATACACTCCTTTCATCATCATATACGTACATTCCTTTTCATCATCATCCCATAATCATTTCATCATCATATAGTCATTCAACTCCTAAGATATACATTGGACATTCAATTCCTCAAGAATCCATAACCGGACATTTTATCAAACACTTAGAGGGTGTGTAATACTAGTGTAAAACCATGCAATTCAAGAGTGAAATCATACTAGAAAAATCAATGTAAAGCCATCAATAGATACTTGGTAACACCCTCAAATAATATACATCAATACCCTTCATTGATCTTAGATTCATAGCCCCAAACATAGTAAAATAGTAATAATTTCATAAACCCAACATAGTGTGCAGTGAATTTCATAATGAATAAGACCCATGAATAAATCAAATTTGAATCATGCAATTTTGAGTAAAAGATCTTGGGTATTATGGGTGAAAGGAACCCATGAAAGAAACTCACATACCTTAGCTTTGGAGATGAACTTGATGAAGATTGGAGATGGAG